>JAJJWW010018782.1:0-22807 GCA_023531295.1 Papaver armeniacum
GGTTAGTCGGTACAATAAATATATACGAGTCTCTCGTCTTGCGTACGAAACTTCAAAACTTGAAACATCTTATAAATCCTTGGAAAATTCAGGAATTTGGGCAAGTCTCAAGGGATAAATTTGAGCTCACGGGTAGGATTCATGAGCTTAACATTTTTGAGGAAACGGGTGTTCTTCAACATTCTCAGTTGGAGGAGAGAACTCAGTGCAAGCTGAAGCCGATGAATATAGAAGCAATGGAAGCAAGGAAATGGCAGTTGAGGTCAAAACAAAATAATTTTAGATGGGGAGATTCAAATACAAGGTATTTTCATAGCATAGCAAGGTGCAAGGAAAAAGCGAAATACAATCGCAAAACTTCAAATAGGAGGGTAGACTGTTTTGATCAACATTTTATTAAGGAAGAACTACGAAGCTTTTACATCAATCTCTTTACACGAGGGAGACGAGGTGAATTCGAGTATGGAAAATCTTCACTTTCCGAAAATTGCAGAGGCAGACAGATTGTGGCTTGAGCGTGATTTTATGGAGGAAGAAGTTTAGGACGTGGTTAGGAAAATGGAGTGTAACAAATCTCCCGGTCCTGACGGCTTCACTGCTGAATTCTTTAAGAATTGTTGCAGCACGTTAAAAGAAGACTTCATGAATCTAGTCAAAGATTTCCACATGTATGGTTCAATTGATTGGCGTTTCTTTGCTCTTTCATCACCCTAATTCCCAAAAAGGAGGACTCATGCACTCCAGAGATTACAGACCTTTAAGCCTTATTGGTATGATGTATAAAATTTTATCAAGTTGCAGATAAATGTCGAAGAAGGTGATGCCGGTCCTAATTTCTGATTTCCAGGGGGATTTTATTCATGGTGAACAGATTCTTGATGGTGTTCTAATTGCCAATGAGTGTGTGGATAGCATATTGAAGGCTAGGAAACCAGGAATTCTATGTAAGATCGACATGGAGAAAGCTTTCAATAATGTTAATTGGCAAGCTTCATTCACAATCTTACAAAAGCATGAATTTGGCGTCAAATGGATTTCTTGGATCAAATGGTGTATAACTTCTACTCATCTTTCTCTTCTTGTGAATGGTGGTTCAACCTAAAAAATTTAAACCAAGTAAGGGTTTTTGCGGAAGATTCTTTATCACCGTATTTGTTTCTATTGGTGGTAGAAATTCTTTCCAAGTTAATAAATGATGCGGTAGATAGAGGCCAGCCTTCTGGGTTCCAAGTGGTGGATCACGGTACTATTATCTCTCACCTTCAATTTGCAGATGATACTTTAATTTTCCTTGATGCTTCGGTGGAGGAAGTTAGACGTCTCTTTATCATTTTGACTGTGTTTGGAACTATTACGGGTTAGAAGCTGAATTTAGATAAGAGTACTATGATTAGTGTGGGAGCTGAATTTAGCTAGAGAGCTAGGTTGCAAGACTGAAAAATTGTCGTTTACTTACCTTGGGATGCCGATTGGATCACATTGGCGTAGCACATCAGTTTGGGAGCATGTTTTGATTAGAATGGAACAAAAGCTTGCATCATGGAAGAAAAGGAAACTTAATAAAGCAGGTAGATTAATTCTCATTAAGAGTTGTCTTGCGAGCTTACCAATCTACTATTTGTCTCTTTTTCACCTACCTGTGAGCGTGGAAAAAACAATGATTCGGATTATCGCAATTTTTGTGGGGTGATGTGGAAGGTAGAAAAAAATTGGTGTGGGTTTCTTGGAAGAAGCTTTGTGTTCCTAAGGTGAATGGGGGTTTAGGTGTGAAAAATTTGAGGATAATTAATCAATCTTTGTTAGTAGAGTGGATTTGGAGATTCTCTAAGTCCAAAACTAGCCTTTGGAGAAAACTATTAAATGAAAAATTTGTTCATAACAGTGAAATGTTATTACCTGATGTGGATAATAAGACACAAGGCAGGAGTTTGTGGAAGAACGTTACTAATATGGGGACGATGGTTCAGAGCATGGCAACCTTCACGGTAAGAAATGGTAAAGGCATTCGCTTTTGGAAGGATCGTTGCAAGACTTGTTTCCAGTTTTTTACAAGGTGGTGAAGGCTAATGACGCAACAATATTTGAAATGATAGCGAATGGAGATTGGGTATGTTATTTCAAGAGACCATTAAATTTGAATAAACAACTAGAATGGGATTTATTAAGGCGTGATTTAAATCACGTCCTTGAGCTTGTGGAATCGGACGATGAAATGGAGAATATGGAAAATTTCAATACTCCAAGATGTTATGAAAGACTTTCGAGGGCAACCTTGAGGAGTGCTTGGTTCGGTTCCTTGGGAAAGGAAATATTCCAAACAAGGTGAGCTTTATCATTTGGGCTACTTTTCATGATTGCTACCTACCGGGGATATGTTGCACATTCAGGGTGTAAACATTGATAGCGAGCAGTGTGTCTTGTGCAACGGCAATGTGGAGTCTGCAAATCACATGTTCATTCATTGTAAGTACTCTTTTGAGATTTGGAATTACTTCATCAAATCCTTTAGGATAGCACTGCCATTGCCAAGAACTTTGCATTTGCTTGAAGCATGTCTATAAATGTGTTGCAAGGGAGAGCCAAGGATGTTTGGCAAATCTTACATTATGCGGTTTGTTGGATTTTGTAGAAGGAGAGGAATGGAAGAGTTTTTGGAGTGTCACAAAAGTGTGTAAGAGAATATTGATTTGGTTAAGAAATTGGTAGTTTTATGGACTTGTGACAACGATACTTTTAAGTATGTTGATCCTAGTTTAATTTGGAGTAATTGGGATACTCTAATGTGTATGTAGATTTCGTTGTATTAACCTTGGATTGATCCTCGGTTTCCTTATTTATTTTCAATATAAACTTCTCTTCGCAAAAAAAAAAAAATCACCATTTATATGGTGGTCAAAGTACGTCGCTATCATATAAGAACTAGTTGTTGGCTAGCCTGATCTTTGTATATATCCTGTCAGTAATTTCATTTCTTTGTGAAGGTCACCGTCCTTTCTTTAATAACAATGACTTTATACGTATTTTTCCAGTGATTAGCCAAACTTCAATGGTGTTGGCTTGTAGCTATAGATAACATCAACCAAACCACCGCGAATCTAGAAACTAGACTAAGAGGACGCAAATTTTTATCAGGGGTAGCAAAAAAACAAAATTAGACTTTGAGGAGAATTTGTGCTTGAAAATTTAGGCTTGAAAGCCCAAAATGGAGGGGTAGCAAGTGCGCACCCTTGCTACTAGTAGAATCGCCACTGAACTAAACCTTGAAGAAGTTCCTCGGCCGTTTTATTTGTTAAAGAAAAACCAAACATTTTGAAGTTATTAAGGAGTTAGTTTGTCAATTTCACACGCTCTCATCTGGACTCAAATATGATCAAAATAAAAGATAGTCAACACAAAAAAAGAAGAAAAATTAAAATGATAAGGTTGTTGGTGAGAAATTGAGGCTAAAATTCAATAGATAGTTTGTAATAAACGCATCGTCGTATGCCCTAAAAAGCTGAAAATTGTTTTCAAAAATCTTATTTTCATGATCATGACAAGACAAAATGATGGATAGATAGGGAAATAGATTCAATATTGGATGACTATTTTTGAAGTTGATAGTTCACTTGTTCATAATTTTCGTAGCCACAAATATTTTTGATAACCGGAAGCATGATGTATGCAGCAGTGGCACCTTTTATTTTCCACCGACCAGACAAATCAGTATGGACAATATCATAAAGCCTGAACACCCCATACATTTCCCACGTTACCAAATGGGAGTTCAATGTGTTTATTTACCGAAGATTATTTTAAAATTTTATGCAACTGAGCATGCATTCTTTGGATAATGTAGGAAAAGATTTTGAACTCGCAGCGCGAGTTCAAAAGTTGAATTCGCGCCTCCATAGTCGTAGGATTTGGTAGATATGAACTCGTAGCCGTAGGATGTGCGAATTCAAAAAATTTAACTTTTCTGTGAGGGAAAAAGTTTCGAACATCCTACGGCTGCGAGTTCATATCTACCAGATCCTACGACTATGGAGGCGCGAATTCAACTTTTGAACTCGCAGCGCGAGTTCAAAATTTTTTCCGATAAGGTATGCGAAATGTACCTGGCTAAACTGAGGCCTATGGTGATTAATTGGGCCTATGGATTTCTTCATCCACCCAATAGAGAATAATAAGGGGTGTCTAAAGTGTATTAAAATACTAGATTACCCTTATACATTCTTAATAATTCCTAAAACAAAATCTTAATCATTTCTATTAAGGGGTAATTTGATTTTGGGTCACATAAAAGTGACCAGTTGCGTTTGGGTCACGCCCAAATTTTAATTAGAATTTGGGTCACATGACCAGTTATTGACCGTGTTGATTGATTAACAAAATAATAAAAATAAATAAATAATTTGTATTTAGTTAACGTCGTTAGTAGTCGTTTGCATCTAACATTTTAAATTAATCTATAAATAATCACATCGATGGAGTTATAGTTCATTTGACCCCTTTCCACAAGCGCCGGTGTTAAAACCGATAATTCATAGATGAGCTGGTGGTTGATTTCATGAAGCCATTGTAGTCCCTTCCCTTCACCAAATTCAAATCCGAGAACAAACCAAACTTATTCGATCATCTGCAAGTCCTAGACACTCCATTAACTACCATTTTTTGCTCCCAAATAAACCTCAACAACACCATGTTGGTGTTCGGTATGAAGGATAAACACAACAAATGCTAAGAAAACTCAATTGGTTTTGAACATGAAAGACCTCTTGAGCTGGTTCATATCTTCCAACAAAAACCCCCCAAATTCTGATCAACCCTAAACAAAATTCAAATTACATCAAACCAAGCTAGATTCAGTTAATTAAACCTTCGAAATCTCTATTTCATGCTAATACGTCCACCACAAACCATCCAAATCAGTAGCTAAATGTTTCTACAATAAAAACCCAAAATTTATGAACCCTAAATACCAAATTTTACCAATAAACTCCAAATTCTATGAATCTTAAAATGCATGATGCAAAACGGAGATAATTTGAAGTGGGTTTCATGTACAAACCCTTTTTGACGAACCACAACTTATTGATTTAACCCTCAACTTCGGCTGTGATGAAGATGAAAGCCATTGTTTGTGTAGTTGCTTCAATTTCTCTTCTTCTTCCACTATGAAGAACCAAAAAACAACTTCAATCAGTAGTGGATCATGTCTCTGTCACTATTTCTTTCTCGCGTTTGCAACCTCCTTGTTTCAATTGGGTTTCACTGTTCTTCAAAACAAATTCAATCAGATTGGAATGGTGATGACAAACTAAAGCCTTTCACGAGTTTAACAGAAAATAGGATGGCTGGGTTAGTAAATAAATTGAAGGTTAAAATAATTTTGGTCATTTCCACATTAAACTAACTTTGTTAACTGTCAACGCGGTCAACGACGGTCTCGTGACCCAAACTCTAATTAAAATTTGGGCGTGACCCAAACGCAATTCTGGTCACTTTTATGTGACCCAAAGTAAAAATATCCCAATGAACAATCTTCAATCAAAAATTAAAACCCAATTCATCAAAATAAAAAACTAAAACCTAATCACAAACAACAATTCAATTCTCTATTTTTTGGTTTTTGAAAAAAAAATCGGCGACAAACAAATTCGGGTGATTGAGTTAACTCCCTTTAATCCAGTTCCTTTAGAGAAACTCAACAATGATTTAACCATGAATCTCTCCTAAATTCTTCATCTAACTTTGAAAAATCAACCCAATCGGTTTTTGTGTGCCCTAGAATAAACCGATTCATAGTTGATGTTACAGGAATCGGTTTTTGGTGTACACATACATAAACCGATTAAGGTTGATGTGATGAACATCAACCACAATCGGTTTATGCTAATGCACATAAACCGATTCCGAGTCCAAGTTTGGATTGTAGAGAAATCAAGAATTGGTCTTTATGTGCCTCACATATAAACCGATTATGTGAAATATCAAGTTTTCTATATGTTTTTTTTTTGTTGCTAGAATCGGATTATGTGAATGTTCACATAATCCGATTGTATAGCATTTGATTTCTTAACTGCAAGAATCGGTCCATGTCCTCTGATTGTTAACAGTCTTATGACTTGCTCGATCATAGAATGAGTATTATCTCATATTCATTCTGAAATCCAGTGATGTACTCGAACCCAAAATGAGTATAAATTTATAAAAAAAAATTAATTCAAGTGATGTACTCGAACCGAAAATGAGTATAAATTTATAAAAAAAATTACCAAAACCTGAAAATGAGTATAGCTTATACTGTTCCGAGAATGAGTATGATTTGGTTTATACTGCGTTCGAGAATGAGTATGATTCTCAAATAGAGTACGACTCATACTCGATCTGAAAATGATTTTGTTTGATGCTTTTTAACATATAATGATTTGATGTTCATGTCCATATAGACCGATTAGGCTAAAGCATTTTTTTATTGTAAGCCTAATCAAAACCGATTGTAATAATCGGATTTTATATATACGTATGTTAACCGATTCTTGGTGCGCTTCGTGAATAGCAACCCAGAATCGGTTCATGAGGGCATGAACGTATACCGATTATGGGTTGAAATTTTTCAAAAAAATTAAATTAAATTTTTTACATATTTTGATGATGATGAAAGATTAGTTGATTTCTAGGTTAACTTGATTAAATACCAATTAATTACCGGATTAGCACTAATTAATCAGGGATAAATTAGTCATTATGTAAAATAGTTGGATAAGGGTTTTTCATTTTACTTCATGGTGACCCTTTTTTGTCCTGTAGCCATACACCCCAATTAATCCTAATAGGCACCAATTTAGCCACGTAAATCTATTATTTTCTTATTTTATTTTCAAAAACAATCCTTGCATGATAACAACAACCACTAGCCATATATCTTTGGCAAGCACTGCCACAATATATATGACACGGTTGCGTACTTATGATTCATGACTAGACCTAATTACATCTAACATTTTTTATAACAATTTCCGTTACATGAAACCGCAGACAAAATCGATAATTTCATATTATGAGTCCACCGTTTAGCCACCTCCCATCTTACCTAAAATCTTTTAACAAAATACTTTAAGTCTATGTTGCACAGACACGGACACGAGACACAGTTACGACACGACACGGTTACGGGGACACGTCAAATCTCAAAAATGTTGGTTACGGGGATACGTTATATGTATTACACACATCATTAAAATGAGATTCTACAACAATCTACACAAGATAATAATTATTTTTATTTTTCAAAATACTTGATTACTAACAAATAAAATTAATAATAATAACATTTTGATCAAGTTTTTCATAAATAATGTTTGGATTTGACTAAAAGATGACTAAATTAGCTTCGCATTTAATTTATTTTGATTTTCCATACCAAAATTAATCATTTATGGTGTGTCCGAAAGTGTTCAAATAGTGTCCGCAAAGTGTCAAATGTCGATTTTTACGCGACACGTGATGTGGCGTGTCCGTGTCCGTGGCGTGTCGTGAAGTGTCGTGTCTGATCATGTGTCCGACACGGTTACGGCATCTTTCTAGGCGTGTCCGTGCAACATAGCTTTAAGTTGACCACCAAACACATTGTTTTTGTGATAGACCTAACTCTTAATGCAACTTCCAAAAACGATGGTCACAACGGACCCTCACACTCTATATCATAAAAAATATTGATTCTGATTTTCTTTGGTGCGAAAAATATGTCTTCTCTCTGAATAGCTAATCATTTTGTAACAGAAGAATAATAAATAATAATTTAAAAGACACAAAATTGGTCAATTAACCCAATAACGATAATTTTTGGGTGAAAAAGACATGTAAAATTTGATATTGTTTAAATGGATAAAAATGTAAAAGTAGTCAGGATGTAAACAGTTTCATCCTACATATTTTCAAATAATTTTTCTTATTTTTAATTTACATCAGGATGCATCCAGTTTCACCCTCGCTATTTTTTTAAGTTTAAGCCAGGATGAATCCAGATTCATTCTTGCTATTATTTTTGGTGTCCATATCACCCATACTAATTTTTACTCGTCCATTAAAACAATGTTTTAAAAATATTTGGGCAATTGACCCAATTTCTCATATAAACTTACATCCATGTGATAAATCAGGAATTGCCGTTATTGGGTTAATTGACCAATTTTGTGATATATTTTGATATGGTTGTCTCTTGATAGCAAAACAAAAACAACACTCTTGCAAATTATTGAAATTCTTGTAAGGATTTTCATATTAAATTAAATGTGGTTTCTGTTTCTTGTACAAGATCGTATGTTTGGGCAATAATTGGGGAACCGTACTAAATTGACAAGCCATATGTACCAAAAACAAATGGACTTGCAAAAAGATAGTGAAAATGTTCCATATCTTTGTTTCCACTAATATATAATCTTTTTTAAAGAGACGGCCAACTGGCTAACTGAGAGGGACTTTCTAAGAAATTTCCATGACCACAAATAAGAGATACAGCTAGCCGCACAGTTTGACAAAGGGGGAAAATATATCTAGCCCATTTCTCTTATTTTTATTATGTGAAACCCACCATTAAGATACCTTATATAAGAAATCCAACATTAGTTTTAGTAATAGTAGTTTTACTATACTAACCTTCATAAGAGTAATTATCTTGATTTTCAAAATAGTAATTATCCCAAATTAGTCTACCGTGAAAAAAGTCAAAATCCACAAATTTAGGAAAATCCCAAAAATCAAGCTCATCTTGTTTTTATCGTCGCGCCATCTTCTCCTCTTCTAACTTTCTTCTCTTCTAACTTTCTTCTCTCTTCTTAGGAGCTAAAAGAAAAACCAGAGGTAAAAGAAAAAACCGAGAGATTGAATGTTTTCACAAGTAACATTCGGCTTGCTAATCATACAGTTCGGTAAGATTTATGCTTGCTAATCTTGTTTTGATGAAAGTGAATTTATCACCATTTCAATGTTGTTCAAAAAAAAATTCGAATGCTAATAAACTCATGCATGTGTGATAATTTTGATTTAATGGGTTTCCCATGATTATCTAAGTTCAAAGCTTTTGATTCGAAGTTGTGGATTTTATGTTTGTCATTATATTTTGATTTGCAATCATGTCTTAGCTTGTCTTTCTTCATTTTTGGCTTCTTTTGAAGTTCAAAGCTTTATCGAAGTTGTTGATTTTTAGTTAGTGATATCCAATTTCATCACATATTTCTATTGATCATGGGTTCTTGTTTTTGAAAAGTAGGAGATGGCGAAATATCGTGATAAAGATGTTGATTGTAACGAATCCAGTGACAACGATGATTTTGAGAAGCCGCATAAGAAAAAGAAAACGGCAAAGAAAACTGAAAACCCAATAACAACCAAGGAATCTGCTGAGATATGCAAAAACAAAAGCAATAAAGCAGGTAAGCCTTTTATTCACATTCATTTGGCAGATATATTGTGATGCCGTGAATTTTATATTGTGATAAATTGACATAAACATGTTTTTGTAATGTGATAATTGAATTTTTCCATGTTTTGAATCTGTGAAAAATTGTGTTTTCCACGTTCATTGACATATACAAAAGGCTAAATTTACTTATCCCTTGGATTATGCTGTGAAAATGAATGTTTTCGTGTTATTAATGATGTGATATTTAATTTTATCATCGAATGCACATTTGGTGATTTTTTACTTAATATTTAGTGAAATTTAGTGTTTTCTGTTATTAATGATGTGATACTTAACTTTATCAGTGATGCACATTTGGTGATAAACTCCATATTTTGATGTTTTTTCTAACCCGTATACAGATTCGACAAAGCTTTTCAGAGCTAATTTCGGTCCTTTGCATGACCTCTTCCGTGACCTCGAAAAAATGGGCAACTGTTAACCAAGAAAAATGATAAAAGCTCTTGGGGAGACACCATTCCGTGACATGCTTCAAGTGTTCATAGATAATAAGATTAGCAAAGAGGAGTTATGTAAGAGTAACCATGGACTAGAAATGCTAGTACATACTTTTACTAAAAAGCGAAGATGGACAAGTATGGATTCATGATGGAAGGGGCTGAAGTGTTTATCTCGACACCTAAGACGTGGTCGTTAATCTTGGATTGCAGATGATTGAGAATGGTATTGAAAGCAAATTAATAAATGAAAGGAAAGTCACCCCGGCACAAATGATTTGTTTAAAAGATATAAGTTTGGAGAAACATCTCCACCAGTAGTTAGGAGTACTGAAGTTCAAGTAGCTATATTATACGCACTCAAGAATGGCAGGGTTGAAGATTTTGTTAGGCTCGTTGTTTTCTACATGTGTCAAACTATTTTTTTTCACTAAAACGGGTAATTTTAGTCTTCCTTGCAATTACTTGATTTACGTGGAAAAGTCTGGATATTGAATCATCTTATTCATAATTCTATGATGGAAAGTATTGAATCCAGCAAGGGGATGTTAGACGTATCCTTGGATATTTGTTTCCATTTGTTGATAAATATCTTTCCTTAAACTTTTTTTTTTTTGAAAATGAAGTTAGAACTGACTTGTTGTGTATGGTTTGCACAATATTGGTTTGCGGAACGCTCCTCATTGGTTACAAGAAGGGTAGGTGCAGAAACAATATTCCCCAGATTCGCAAGATGGGATGCTTGGAATATCTCAAACGCTATTCCAGTACTCGAAAAAATTCCCTTATAAATTGTCAGAGGTATAACATGAAATAAAAATTAAATTTTCATTGTACTAAACCTTACTAAAAATCATGTCTTGATTTTTGTCGGATGTTGGTGACTAACAAAAACACTTATTTGTTGGTCAGAGGGAGAAATATTTAAATTTGGTCATAATTTAACAATTCCGTTGGATGATGCCGAAAGGAACTTGATAAATCCTATAAAGCAACAATCAAGGTTGGAAACAGAACAAAAAAAGTTATGAATGGAGAAGGAGAATGTTGCTTTGATTATAGAAAAGGAGGAAGGGATAAACACTATATGTGGAATTCTAGGGAGGTTTCGTAGTGAAAAGAACAGGTTGATAGCTAAAAGTATACGACTAAAGGTTGATGTTAAGCCTGAAATATATCAAGTCATGGAGGGAACTCTTGATGAAATTTACAAGAGCTTGGATGAAAATTCAAAGGACTATGAACAAGTACATGAGCACATTGAGATACGGCAAGGGATGGAAGCGCCACATGAAGAATATGATATAGACGGGATGAGTATGGGAGGAAAACACCGGATGAGCGAAACATTTGTTCCACGTCTAAACTGGTGAGAATCCCTCAATTCAAAGATTTATATATTTTTCACATGATATTGGATTTGAAATTTAAAGATTCATATTCTTAAAAATGATTTTTGAATTTTCATTACCATTTGAAGATGGGGATACAGCTGAAGATGGTACTGGATTCTTCTCAATCGGTCTCACACAGTATTTCAACGAACAGGAAGCAAAAGGAGATGGTAACCAATTCGACTGCAAACCACCGACAATTTTTTTTTTTGTGATTTTGATATTAAATTCGATCATAGTATTTAATGTCTTAACTTACTTGTTTGAAATCACATATTGTGATTTATTATGAACTGACAATGTGTGAGAGGATTATCACACAGATGTGGCCAACTTTGATAAACCGGGAAAAGGTCCAAGGATTAAAAAAAACATTGAAGTACATTTCAGCTCATTAGTCAGAGGAGTGAAAAACAGATCAAAAAGGCTGGAGAAAGGTGTTGGTGCAGATTTTACCCCAGATGGTCTGAGGAAGAAAAAGGAAAGTAAACATGTAGAGAATGAAAGCACAATACAGTACAAGCAATTTGAAAAATTTAAACTGTACCATCACATGAAAAAAGGGGATAAAGAGGCTTTTCAATCGTACTTTAAGCGGACAACCCCTTCATAAGTTTTATATATATTCCTTGTTTTTATTTTTTAGCTTTTCACAAGTTTATTCTCACTATTTTAAAAGAATTGTTTTGTAGGGATTTTGCTTGGAGATCGTTTGTGATGATGGGGGAGTATCATTATCCGTGTTGGGGATGTATGTTGAAGATCTTGTTGATAATTGCTATCTTGAGGGCGAATTATTGGAATACTACATGTACAAGCTCGATTCCAAGCAAAAAGAAGAAGAATCTCAAATGCAGGATAGCCAAGCTCCAGTAAAATATTCAAAATCTTCTTTCATGAAGCCGGGAGAACTAGTAAGTAATTCTAATTATTAGTTGACATGATTGAATACTGAAAATTTAGGTGAATATTCGACTAGTTCTTTGTATGTGATAGTTGCAAATTTTTTACGAATGAATATGAACTTGTGTTATTCGGTTGGCATGCTCTTGCATCAATAGATTTTCAAGTTAATATATATGTTTAAAGCCTTATCTAGTGATAAGAATCTCGTGTAAATAGGTTAATCAAAATCTCGTGTGGTTACTGATTATAAATACTTATTACAGGAACTACTGCAGACTTGTGATGAAGATGGTGTTAATGAATATATCCGTGACTTCATCCTACGTATCCCAGACGACGTGTCAGAATTATTCATCCCAATATTTACAAAATCAGTCTCACACTGGACGCTTCTCCACTTCAATTTCTCTGATCACCGTTGGAAGCACTACAACTCCTTGTCAAATAATAACACCAAAAAGGCATGCAAGAATACTGCGGAACTCATGATGAATGCTTGTAATTTTCCAATTAGGCAAAGAAATATGAATCATCGAGCTAGCATCTCGTCGGAGATCGACCAAATTTAGGACACACCTTTTTCTACAACCTTGTACTGTGCTGGAAGAAGTCCGATTGTCTACTTTTCGTATGCTACTATATGAAACGTATCATGAGAGGAGAAGATAGACTCCCAAGGGAAATAAGCGAAGTGTTACAAAAAGATTAAAGAAAAAGGATCAAGATGGCAAAGTTAAACTAGTGAGTGATAAGGATCATAGCAATTTTACTTAGGATTGTGGTATTTCGTTGATCTGACAGATCGGTTAAGAAAAAGCTTTTTAGACATTTTTTATGGTCTTTTAATAATTTTCATACTTGAATGATCCTCAAATGTTGCGAATCTTTTTTTCGCAGTATCGGTTAATGCATACTCAAAATAATTGAATCCATGGCATGGTGTATTATATACAACAACCGTGATAGATGTACTTATCCATGATCATATATTTGTGATAAATGTACTTTTACATGGTCATAGATTTGTGATAAATGTACTTTTCCCCTAAAAGCGATGTGATAAAATGGTGTTATCATTTACTAGAGTTTAAAATGATATCGTCATAGATGATAGTTCTTGTATTTCACCACACTCACGTCTTATCTTATTTTACATAATGGATGGTACATAATACTTAAGTTTGATTATGACCCGGCCAAGTACATTATGGATTGTACAGTATTTTCTTATCAAACCTCAACATATATCTTGTTTTACCGTAATTCACAACACCCACACTGACAATATATGTTGTCAACTAAGGTCTCATATATGTTGTCGAGATGAATGTACTATATACATGATCGGGAAAGGCTTTAACAGTGGGTTGTCAACATATAGATGTACATAACCATGTAGATATATTTATAATAAATGTACTTATCCATGGTCATGGAATTGTGATAGATGTACTTATTCCTGGATTATGACCATATATTTGTGATGAATGTACTTATCCATAGTCTTAGATTTGTGATAAATGTACTTTTCCATGGTCATGGAATTGTGATAGATGTACATATCCTTGGATTATGATAACAAATATGACAAATATGGGAACTGATAACTTAAAATTACCGATATGATAAATTGATGTCATAAAAAATGTACTGAAATAATCAAAACAGAAATGAAAAACTCAAAATCAAACTAACAACCTTTTCTAAAGCAACTAACAACCTTTTTCTAAAGCAAATGGAGCTAAAAAAAAGTTTACCAAGTCTAAAGCTAGAAAAAGAACAAACATATCATATCCCAGAAAAATCATGAACTTCCGGATATGGGAAAGTTCGGCTGTGGTGGTTCGATAACCTTTTGCAGTTACTGCATCTTATCTTTCTCTTCTCATTCTTCATCTTCACAGACATCGCGTAAAACGCTCGATCTTTGGACGCCCGGATTCTTTTTAACGGAGGAGGTATAACTCGCACATCGTTGGAGGTCTCATTCTCTTTCTCGGAATCTGGAACAGGATGGATAGCGAAAGAATATAGAGTTTTGTACCAACTAGATATGAAATATGGCTGAACAAAGTCATATACTTGTTTGCCAGACAACAATATGCATTGAATAGCATGGCCGCAAGGAAATCCATAAACCTTCCACCTATTGCAAGAACAAGTGAAAAGTATCCAAGTTGAGTGCATAACGATGATCCGCAACAACTTCAAACAAAGTATTCCCAGTGGTATAACAGTCCATGAGTTACCTTCATCAGTAAGTTCTTTTAACTTTCTTTCATAGGGAGTCGAGGCGACTTGTCATGGTTTCGAAATCTTATGACGCTTAGAGATCATTTCCATCATTTTCAATCTAATAGTATTAACGAGTGCCGATATGGGCATCCTCTTCTCGTCCTTTAACCAATTATTGAGATTCAGCCACACTAGACGAGACATTGCCGCACCCTACTGACCCTCAAAGAATGCATTGGACCAATGCTCGGGTCCTTGCTTCTCCATCCATCTCACAACGTGACCACAGCCCCAAATCAATGAGATCTTTCAGCTTTATTATACCCACCTTTATCCAAATTAAAAAAATATCAATAAACGGAGTTTGGTTATAACATGGCAAACTGATAATTTGTAGAAAAGAATAAAAAAAAAATATATAATCTTTACCTTCCGTCAAGGCATACACTGCATGCCTCCAGTGATTTAGTGCATGAGGATACAATTGATCATCTCCAGTGGACAGTAGCTTTTGTTTCATGTGATAATAGCAATATGAATGGTATGCATAAAGGAAAACTTTAGGAACAATTGACAATAACCCCTGTTCCTTGATCGGAAAGAAAAACCATCTGCCTCCCTTTGACAACCTCTTTTAGGTTGTCCAAAACCAAACCCAATTTCCACCATCTTCATGAGAGACGATACCATATGCAATGGGATAAAACTCTACAGGTGTGAAATAAAAATGGAATTAGAGAAACGGTATGTACTAAAATTTGAAACAATAAATCACTAAAAGGGTTGTGATAATCCATTTGAAAGGAAATGACTATCACCTGTTGCATCAAAAAAGAAGGTATACATTTTGTCATAATCATCACAAGAATGTGATAAATAAAGTTTTCAAAGTGATAATTAAAAATTACGCAAGTATCATGAGTGTGTAATCGGGATAGCAAACCATACCATTATTGCCGTTCTTCGCATTTGCAGCCATTAAACAACCTTTGAACCTACCGGTAAGGAACGTGGCATCTAAATACAACATTGGACGGCAATATTCGAAGCCCTTGATTAATGCACCATATGCAATAAACAATCTTTTAAACTCTTTGGTTGAAGCATCATACTGAAAATCGACAATAGAACCCTCATTCGTCTCCTCTACTTTGTTGACATACCAAACCAAGTCTGTATAAGCTTTCACATCATCACCATACATATCTTTATGAACCAATTTAATCCCATGGTAAGCTTGCCGATATGGAAGATTTATTTAAGTAGTCAACCTTGAAATCCCCTACAATCTTTTAGGTGATATCAATGGGTTATTTCTAACTTGTTCATTGATAACTTGTTTTACAAACTTGGCCAGAACACATACTTTACTTTCCCTGTATCCAGCTCCACAAGTATGATCCTTGTGGTATCTCATTACCAGACAAATGCATATGCCACTTAAACATTACCAGGAAAAACAAAACCTTCATAGCTACTAAATTATGAAAAAAAAACAAATGACAAAATTTAAAAAACACATAAATTTAAGGAAAAAAATTACCTCAAAAATTTTATTATCTTTAGTGATAGATTTGGCATGAAATTCCCATAAACATCCCAGATTTTTCCAATTTTTGCATCTAACGGTATACCTAGAAGGTTCACTCTTTCTTTTCTTGTTATCGGGCTCATGGCCATTCTCAAAACACACCATAGCAATGACATTCCTAACCTCTTGAACACCATTATAGAATATTTGTCCGACCCGGTTATTGCTTGTTCCCACAACTTATTTTTTTGGCTTCACACCACTTGGGAACCCTCAAAAACTTTTTGGCTCTGGCATCCTTCGAACCGGAGAAACTACTCGTGACCCTCTAGGCAAAAGCGTGGTTGGATTTTTATCCAAAGAAGAAGATGGAATAGGATTTTGGCATGATGAAGGCGACGTGTGGGATGGGGAGTAAACAAATCTCTCGCAGAAAAGGTTAAAAGTTGCTACACCTCTCATAAAAAATCTTTCAAACACTGATTGGAGCACAAAATCAGAATCAACATACAGTTGATTACATTGTCCCTTCAAAACGAAACGTACAGACCAAGGATTCAGAACAGTCCACCGATCACATACAACAGACTTCAATGTTTGAACAGTTGTAGATTTAGTCACATGGCAAGGAAACGAATCCTCTTCAAAGTGAAAAATAACTTTAACACTCGCCTCCATTCCCCGGGTAAAAAAAAAAAAAAATAAAAAAATTGGGATATGTAAGCTCAAAAGCGAAAACGTCAAACTGGGAAGATTATAGAATTCTTCATAACTAGTGAAAACGTCAAATGGGAAGATTATAGAATTTCTTCATAACTAGTGAAAACGCTAAACGGGAAGATTATAGAATTCTTCATAACCGTGAAAACCAATTATCGAGAATCTAAAAGTAAAATCCATAAATAAAGAAAAAGAACGCACCATTGTTAATCATGATAAAAACTTAACCGATCATAAAAATACCTGATTACTTCCAAAAGAACTCGTCAAACTACTTCCAAACCCAAACAAGGATGAGAAACAATTTTTCAGTGGTGAAAAACTCGGAGATTATGGAGATAGATAAACATGAAAAGAAAACTGGGTCCACAAAAACGCCCAAAAACGCCCATGACTAACGCCCACGAACGATTTGACTTATCATATATGTAATTATTTTTATTTCTATTTTAGTTTAAATTGCATAATTACTAAAGGTTATTTTAGTCCTAATCAAAATGTGAAAATCTAAAACCAATCTAATCCTATTAATCTTAACAGTAGATCTAGTATTTTGGGCTATAGATATATGTAATCTTATTGATGGGCTCAAAGAAGAGAGAGGAACCAAACTTGGGTTCCTTAGATATTTCCACATAAAAGTACCATGACCACCTAATGAAATATGTGTCCATTGTCAAACTAAATCTCACTGTTGTCCTATGCCTAAATTTTCACTCACTTTATTCCGGTCCTCCCACATTTTATTTTCTATGCGGAGAAAAAATTCATTACTTCTAAATATATATTTTAAAATCGATATATATATCACAAAGACTCACATAAACGATTTTAAAATATATATATTCTCCAATTTAAAAAAATCACATTATTCCATATTTTGTCTTGATTACCCCTTTCCAAGTGGCCAATAAGTGTATTAAGGCACAAGGAGAGAAAAAAATGGTTCACTCCCAAAACCAAAAAAATCTCCAAATTTCCAAGTCTCTAGAAATATCACCTTTTGGGGAGAGATTTCTACCATGCCTATTTTTAAGAAAAAGTCTCTCCAAATCTCTCGAAAACAACAAATCAATGACTTTCAATTCTCCTTCGAATAACAGGAGCGTTGGAGTAACTCTTATGAAATCCTAATCCAATAACATGAAGTTTCAGAGAATTTAAATGACTTGAAAAAAGTCTCTAACCAATAACAAGAGATATTAAGAGACTCTCCTAAAGTCTTTATGGACTAACAGTAGATTTGCGAACTCCTCAGAAGTCATTCAAAATCTTATTTGACTAACCCCTGTAAAACCAAACCGCCTAAATTTACTAATGACATACAACCAAACAAAAACTGAATCAAGACTATATAACAGCCTAACATCAAGCCATTTCACCCATACTGTTACTGAAATACATAAAGAAGGCAACAAAGTTGTCACCCCTTTTACACTCCATCAGGATTTTTATCAAACGTCAGATGACAGACGTGTCTTCCCTCGTACCTTAATCACCTGAAAATTCAATTTTAACAGTGCACCATTTTTCCTTATAGTCTTGTACTACCATAACTCTAGCTCAAATCTTACTTAAACTTTTCCAGTTCAAATCATCAGGTTCAAGCCGCAAAAGAGTACTTCCTCCCTATATAGTTGGAACCATTGGTAGGTTTTCCATAGCTAGTATCAAACCCAAACATCAGTTTTTAAACATGCAAGGGTAATGATTTAAAACCCAGTATTTGCAGATTGTCTTTGAATAAGTAGTCATACGCTATCCTGTAAATGATATATGCGAGACCAACCAGACAATGATAGGATCCGCAACTAGTTTGATCTTTTTTTTTTTAATACTCCCAACTATTATTAAAGTGTAATGATTTGATCAAAAGAACAAGAGCCAAACATAAACTTGTTTGAATAATACAATTATTCTGACACAGTTCAACAACATAAATGTCGAGCTAAATCAGCTTTTCTAGGCTATATGTTCTACACTGGTTAGCAACAAAGTAAGAATCGAAAACCACATAAGTTCGACCTCACTGGTTTGCATTGGCCAAGGATAATAACATGATCCCCTGCCACCAAAGCATGTGGAAATGTGTGTATCCCCTTCTAGTATCTCCCCTAAGGGGATATTAATATAGTCAGTGAAGTTACATCTTCTTCGTAAATAAATGTTAATGGTCTGGAAGACAATGGTGTGGAATATCCTGTTATGATCACCAATTGAAGTCTTAGGCGCTTGTTACTGGCATGGGCGTGGCCACAAGATCCTTCCTATTACAGGCGCCGCTGAGCTTCTGACCACGGAAACAATTTTTTTGAACTGTCATGGAAACAAGAGTCCTTTCCTATTTAAAAATAGAAATCTAATGTCATACAAAAGTTAGGATGTCTATAAATACATAGACTTATCGATTTCTCAACAGAATTCCTTGTTCGCTATCTTTTGCAAAGATCTAGTTATATATACCCACAAAATTCTACCCTCTTCTAGCTACATAATTTTCATGGCCAAGCAATTAGCAGCATCGGCGAAGGCATCAGCTGTGAGAAGTGAAATACAATGCCCGCCCATTCCAAAGATAGCACCTTGGCTTGTTTTCCCACATGGAAAAGGTAGGAAATCTCAGAATTTCTATAATCCTTGTGAACCAAATAATAGAAATTGCATCAAGTCTATACCAGAGTTGCAAGGAAGAGCATATTATCATAAAACTTGTCACCATGGATGGCTAATTGTTATTGGTAACGTTGAAGATAAGGCTGAGTATTCTGTGGCGAACTCAAATTTAGATGACTGTTTCTTGTGGAATCCTCTATCATACGAAACCATTCAATTACCTAACCTGCATCGTCAGTCCTTTCCAACGGAATCAGAATCCAAAGAATATTATCTGTGTGACTTGGTGTTATCCTCACCACCTCTTCAAAGAACTAGTAGTTTTACTAGTAATCCCGACCACGATGATGACTGCACGGTGTTCCTCCTTTTTAGAGGAATAGATCAAAGAGGTAAAGTTTGTAAGAATGAGCACATTCTAGTGTTTTGTCGACCTGGAGACGAGCAATGGAAAACAAAGGATTTGTTCGCAAATAGTTGGCCAGGATTCATTCGGTCCCTGCTTTGCACCAAAGGTAAGTTATATGCTTTCTGTGAGGAAAATTGGGTCCGAGAGATGGAAATAAAAAAATTATGGGATAATCAAACCCAATATGATAGAACTTTTAAGGTAGAGAATGCTGATTTCACATGGATAGGAGGAGACCAATTCAATCTTGAATCGGTACACTGGGTTGAATCTGGTAACGAAATCTTCAAAGTCTATTTAAACTGCAGTTTTAGAAGTTACGGAAAAGTGAACTCGACACATATCTTCAAGTTGGATTTCTCAACAATGACTTGGGTTTTGTTGAAGTCTTTGGGTGATCATGTTCTCTTTTTGTGCATAAACGCCGAGTCGGATACGTCACGCTTAACCCCTAGAGAGTGTTATTCAACTTCCAGCGGGAATTGCTCAGCAGCTGATATGGGTCTTGAAAGGGGTTGCTTGTTTTATACACTACCAGGAGATCAGACCTTGTACGTGTTTGAAGTAGAAGACAGTACTACTACTATTATCATGCCGTGTTTGAAGCCTCCAACTCGATGGTTTGCGCCGATTTGGATAACCATGCCCACAACAGTAAACAGGTAAATATATATAGCGTCAATGCAACCACAAGTGCACTGTTTTTACTATAGTAGTTATTAGCTTTTCTAATTATGGATTTTTTTTTTTTGTTTGGTGGCAGAAACGTTGCCGAAAGGAGGAGAAGAATAACAGATCTTCTAGTAAGCGAAGATACAACTAAAACCAGTATAGAAGAGGAAAACATGAGCAAGTTAAATAATAGAGGAGAATTAGAGAAGTGGGATATTCTTAATGATCATGACAGCATAGAGCCGATAGCAAGATTTCTCCATCCAGTGGATTACACTCATTTTCGTTTAGCATGTAAACAAAATTCTATATTTCTCCCCGCATTGAACCAGAGGTCGGCTTTTACAAGGACTGCAACCACTACATATTTATCATCTCCATGGCTGATTTCCATCTTCGAAGATGATGAAGAGACCATCTGTAGTGTCATAGACCCGATGCATAATAATGACAAGTATATGATGAAAGTGTCTGATCAATTGCCTGTAGGTGCTACAATCTGTTTCTCGAAAGGAGGATGGCTTTTATTGTCCATTGGTAAAAATAAGGTGGTATGCTACAATCCCTTTACAAGAGCAGTGATTCGTCTTCCCGATGTACCTCATGGTTATAAACTGGGTGGAATGTCATTCTCGTCCGTACCAACTTGTCGTGATTGTGTGGTAATTGCCACTCCAATTGGGTCCCGTACCTCACTAGTAATAATATTTTTTTCTTGGTCGCTAAACCTGGAAAGAGAGCAACTGGTTGGACTACTCGTAGATTCAATTATGGAGGTCATTATATGACCGACTTTATGCCGTGTATTAACAACCCAGTTTTCCATAACGGCAGTTTCTACTGCTTAGATTATAATGGAATGGTTGGAGTTTTTACTACAAAAGGTGGCTACCGTTGGGAAGTACTGTCGAAGCCCTTGAGACAATTCTATGGTATCTACCCAAGTTTTTTGGTGGTGTGTGATGAGAAACTTTTACTGGTGAATTTAGGGCAGAGTGGAAAATCGATAGGTATTTATAGATTGGATGATTCCAAGAAGGTCTGGGTTGAACTTAAAAATTTGGGAAAGCATGCGTTGTTCATCAGCTATGCATCCAGTTTCTCAGTAGTCGCTCCACGTAGTGGCATGGAGAACAAAATCTACTTCCCTAGATTATACGCCGAGAAGATTTTATACTATTCTCTTGATACATGTAGGTATCATTGTGTGGGGAGTAATCAATATTCTTCCCAGAATTTTCACAATACAAAGGAAAGATTAAACTGCACTTGGATTGAACCTAACTGGTCTCAGGCGACTCTTAATTAATCAAGAGCATGCTTGACAGTTAAAATCCAGTACTATAACTTGTATTCTTATTCTCTAATTTCTTTTACTACTAATAAATTAATAATTATTTGCAATTTGAAATATGTATACACAGTGGTTATGGATTTTTAGGTTCTTAAAGGAGATTATTATGCATGGCTGCCTGTGGTGGTGATAGTGTTGAAAACTTATATCGAAAGATATTCAAATTCATGAACAACCGAAAATGTAACCATGCTGATACAATTGAGATTGCATGAGCCAGTAGTAATGAAATCAAGGATGCAAAAAACCATCCAGGCTCTAGCAGCATTGACTATCGCAATTAAGACTGCATGAAACCGGCCGGATGGTTTAACTGAAGATACTTGATAGTTGATGGAACCGGTTTCACTGAAGATATTAATTTTTGGACTTTGATGAAACCGGTTTCGTCACTAGCGAAGACATTCTTGATGCTTGTGAAGCAGGATTTCTCCTAAATCCACTACTCTTATACATTCTGATGGTAGATATGATCAGGGTCATGCATCATCAATTGGAATACCGTTTTCGTTCCTTAGACGCTTATCAGCGCTGCACTGGTGGTGAAGATGAGTCTTCATACTTTTGTTCGTTGTTGTCATTGGAGGAGGGTCTATTGGTGGAAAATTGAGATTCTCCCGCCATTAGTGATGGTGAGCTTTGGAGCGAAACTAGGCAGTTGAGGAAGCGAGTGCTGACCTTAAAGGCTATTTACACGAAGCATCCGAAATATTAAACAAGGTTTTATCGCCAATTTCTAGTAGTATTTTATCTCTGGAAATGCAGAGAATATCAATTCTCAATATTCTCATATACGTATACAGCTTAGTTTATGTTTTATCATGCTACGTAAATGTAGCAGCGTGTGTGGCGTAGCCTGTCGAAAACATAGTGACCGCCAAGTATATTTTTCTTTTGTTGGCGTTTTTACATAAATCAATCTTTTGATGTTGAATATATATATTTTTCAACTTTTACCTAGAAAGGAATTTTCTCTTAATTTATATATAGATGACATTTGTACATCAGAATTCAGATGCTAGTCGGGAGACCAATGTACTTATGTACATTCACTTGCATCAGTTTTCCAA
>JAJJWW010018783.1:0-142194 GCA_023531295.1 Papaver armeniacum
ACTAGCTCCATATTCCATCTTCTTGGATTACTCAACATCAAATTTGAGACATAAAATTCTAGCTGGTTCAACAAAGTTTTGATTAGGCGTTGGTAGTGAATCCATTCCATGAATCCATTTGTCACACCAGACAAAAACTTTCGAACCATCCGCTACTAACCATCTGTGATGCTTCTGTACATTTCTTAATACCTGTTCTATTCCTTTCCAAATCCAGGAAGAGTTGTTATGATCCTCTTGCAGATGTAGAAAATCACAGTAAGGAGCATATTTTGGTTTTAAGACTTTTACCCATAATTCCTTGGATTTAGTGCACAATCTCCATGCTAACTTGGTTATTAAAGCATTATTGAAGTGTTCTAAATCCCGAAAGGCTAGTCCATCTTCATTTTTTGTTTTGTTGAAAGACTTCCAAGCAATAAAATTGATTCCTTTATTAGACTTATGCCCCCACCAAAACCTTCTTTGTATGTGTTTATGGGTGAAAACTATTCCTACAGAATTTGGTAATTTAGGGTGTGGATGAGGAATGAATCTAAACCTTAAACAAATGCACTGCGCGGTGAGTGCTTGTAGATTCGAGAGATCAATCTGTGCAAGTCCGGCCTAAACCAAGAAATGGCCGTTCCAGACTTGTTTCGGTCACAAAGTGAAGGAGATGGGGTTGATCTTAGGGAGGGAAGCGAAGAAGGTGTTGAGATTGTGAAGGTGTTGGCTATGAATGACTTGTAATAGAAAGATGAGCAAAGCTTACGATTAATGCAAGCGGGCTCGGGTGTTGGAATACGTTTCTATTAACACTTGGTTTTGTCTTGTCTCGGCTTGTTCTCGTTGTTTGGAAATAGGGCGGAGAACCTATTTATACAAGTCATTTGAGCCTTATTCACGTCTCATGGGAAGTGGAGGAAGTGGAGTGATGGAGTAGTGGAGTTGTGCGTTGGTGCCACACGACCACCTTGCCCAATTCTCCTGTTCATCTCTAACCGATCAACGACTTCCTAACACGTTCTTGTGATGCGCGTTGCACGCCGCACGCCGTAAACCGCTGCACCAATACCCCAACATGTATCCCCAGTTTGTGACATGATTGATAAACGGAATGTGTGGATCGTGGATCCACGAAAGATAGCATGTAATCTTGAATTAAATAAGCTGCGTTATTCGGGAAGTTGAATCGGTGAAGTATCGTGTGTATTTTATGTGCAGTTGCATCATGGTGTGTAGAGTGATGGGTAATGACGCCTCACTTGACCAATTAACTCCCGACTGTGGTTGTATAACCAAGTGTGGTGAAGTTGGACGGATGAGATGATCTTTGAGACACTCATCTCGGCGACCGTTGATGAAATTAGGGTTTTGAAGAGGTGCGCAGCATCACTCTTGACTTGGTCGAATCCAAGCATGGGATACGACTTGGCCTAACCGACCGTACATGCGTGTAGATGGCATGATGGTGTGGCGCCTGTACCCCATTACCTCACGAAAGTATGATACGGGTCACTCAATTCATCCGGTGAAATCGAGTGGTCGAGATCGGTGCCGTAAGACTAGTGCCGCAAGGGCCGCACGTCACACCCTCTTCGGTGCACACGTTCCAAGACGACCAATCTTGGTCGGTCTTAGCCGATTGGCCTGGTGTGAAGGTGGTAGGCTGGTGTTCACGCCTATACCGAATATCCCATAAAAACGTGATATGAGCCATCCAAACCGTCCGGCGAAGTTGAGTGGTCGAGATCGAGTTTTGTGGTTTGGGAGGTGTGACCATGCTAGTTTGGGCGTGCATTTTGGATTAGCCATGCATGGCATGCCTTGGCCGATTGGTCGAGGAGATAGATGGGCCCACGGTGGTCATGTTAGTATGACCGGTCCTGCTTGATCTAATCTTGGACCCTCCATTCGTGCCGGAGATGATGGACGCTCGAGATGCTCAAAACCCTAATTTTGGGTTTCAAGGCCGTGCGTCACCTCTTGTTTGGGCGCACAAATTTGTTACAACGAAACATGGTTGGTCTTGACCGGTTGGTCAAATGTGTAGGCGGGCCCACGGTGATTGTGTTGACATGCTCTGGGCCCTTTGAATCTATATCTACACCCTCCATCTATACCTGTGAAGATGGATGGTTGAGACTGTTTTGCCACACATGTAATATGCCGCAAACCCTAATTTAGGGTTTTCCGTCCATAATGCTTGGTATGAACGACTTTTGGCAAGCAAGGCCAATGGCCGACCATGCGGGGTCGACCGTGGGTATTCCATACCTGCTTGGGGGTGATGGAATTGATTTGGGTCATCCAATCATGCTTATGGAGTTGGATGACTGCGATCATATCCGGACTGATACGGTCGAGTCCGGATGCTCAATCGGGCTAATATAACACACCGAGAGGGGCTCAATCGGGCTAGTATAACACACCGAGAGTCACAGACGGGTATTTTAAACGTGGTTTCATTATAATGCTTGGAGGTTCGCGCTACTCGTAAGAGTAACACTTTCGATCTCATGCCGCACCGATAATGAGTACAAAGAAATACAAGGCCGATTAGAAATTCACGGGATGGGATTGTTGCTACATGCTCCAACTCGGAGGAATTTCATGTATTCACGAGAATGGGATTGTTGCTACATGCTCCATTCTTGGTGAATTAAGTGAGGGAGTATCCAACACTTATTAATGGCTTTATCTTTTACAAGATGTCGAGCATAATTTTTAGGTTTTACAAATTTAACCTTAAAACGAAAATCCACCATCAACATTAAGTCCTCGCTGCCTAGCACATAATGGTTACACCATTGTGTGGTAGGCATGAGATGGTGACATACTTAAATGACCAAGCTAAAGTGAATACATATTCTAGGATAGTTTCACATCGTCGCGTTTCCTCGGAAATGGTTGGTCTTGATTAAGGATGCAAAGGAAGCAGGACTTGATCCGGTGAGTCGCTTTAGTTTCCTCGGGGTACATATCTCGAGCTTGGCCCCTTCTTCAAGTGTACTTCTTTCATCATACACGGCTCTCCTCGTGTATATCCGATAAGTCTCGTTGATTGTTATCCCGAATCAACAGCCTTCATAGGTGGTAAGTAAAAACTTCTTTTTCTCCCGGGATTCTGTCGACTTGTGAGATTATAAAGAATCATCTCACGTGGTCGTTTATTCTATATCTCAAGTACTGCTCTGATCTTCTGATTGACTGATCGATTGATTTGATTATTTTTTTTGTGCTCATAAACTCCTCTCCTTTGCAGTTTATCATGGAAGCGGTGGACGATCATTCTGTTGCTTCCCCAGCAAGAAGTTTCGAAGTTGACAAGCCCGAAAACCATGTACACGAAGATGTAATGGCTAAGATCGATCTTCCACTCCGCGAAGTCGGCCGCACTATACGGGGGATGTCTATTTCACACCTTCGCATTGCCAGAGGACGTATCTGTGCACTTTCAGCTGCGATTGACATGGAGGAGCGGTGGAGGCGCGAGGAAACGCTGCAGACACTAGTAAGCGCAAGGGCAGAGAGATTTGCACATGCGGTTGAAGAGGCGGAGAGTTGAGCATAAACGACCTCTGAATGAAGACAAGTGTGATTACCCGATCCAGGACGGCGTGATAATTCTTGATTCCGATCTGAAGACGAACCTGAACATGTGAAAGAAATTTGCGCGGCCCCTAATATTGATGTGCCTTTTGATACTCCCCCGATGATATTGGGATGGAGCGCGATGTTGCGAGATGCGATGCGTAAACCGAGGGAGGTCCGAGAGGAGGCGCATCAACGGGTGGTGGAGCAGGATTTGACGGTGATGTAAGCGAGGCCGATCCTCTTGGCGACTAGAACCTCTTTTCTTCCCTTTTTTTTCAAGTATATTCCGTACATTTGAACATCTTCCTTGTACTCAGTGGCAGCCGAGTTCAAGGTTCTTCTTCCATTTGATTGTTTGAATGAAGGTTTTTTTTTTTTTTTTTTTTTATATAACCCTTTATCAAAACTGCAACCGAACCTTCTCAGGCGCAAGGGTGTGCCTTCACACATAATTCTCAGTGATAAAAGAAATAATATTATAATGGAACATCCACGGACCGTGCTCCCCGATGCAAGATCTTCCGGCTTTCTGGGGCGGATGGCTCAAATCATTTTCCTTTTGTGACACGTTCTATTTCCTTCTTCCCATGAGATGTTTGCTTAGGGTTTCCTTTCTTGCTCCAGTGGGTTGATTTAGGCTGACTCAGGACCTTGTGTTTTTAGGAGTAGAGAGGTTCTCAGATGAAAATAATGCTTCAATTGAAAATTGATAATTGAAACCCTAACTATGAATGCAAGTATTGCAATCATTTTCTGGAGGAATTACAAGTATGACATGAAATTGTAAAAGGAAACACTGGAAAAAAATAGCACATCGTTTTTTAGAGTGGAGGATGCTGGAAAGTGGCAGTACAGCATCTTAAGTTTGGTAGGGTTTGAGCCATCGTGAGTGAATTGTTATGCCCTCTAGTTTATCAGCGTTGATGAGCTTGCAGTAGCCGCCTAGGATAACATCTGTTACCAGGTACGGTTCATCTTCTCCTTCGGTGGGTGAGTCAGGTGGAGTGGCCATCTTCACCGTCATGCTTCCAACATTGAACGTAGTCGTCTTCGTCACTGTGTATCCAATTCCAAATGGGTTTGGACGTGCAGACACTTGGACCTTGGCCTTATCGTCTTTGACCAAGACAGCCTCTACGCTCTTGATCAAACGTTTGAAAGGGCCGGCTTCCCATTCACATCTCCTAGCCAAAGGGGTTGGTTTGTTGGTTGGAGCCGGTCCCCAGGACTTGTCGAATGAGGGGCGGTAGGTTGCAAGGAGAGTTGCGTGATGAGACTTACTTGAGATCGGAACCTTCAATGTATACCCATTGAGACTTTCTCCGAAGTTGTGTCACATTAGCAAGTTCTTCAGCGCGGGCAGCGTGGCGGTCATCATGAGGTCCGGCGTGTTGGAGATTCTTTCGGGTATCAAAACCGGTAGAGGACATACTTCCGCATGATGGCTTCGTTGTCATGCATCGAAGATCTTCCTAGGATCATGTTGTAGTTGGGATGATCTTTGACTATGTAGAACTTTGCTTGTGTCGAGGCATCACCCAATTTGATTTCAAGATTGATGTATCCATACGCATCTCTGAGTTCTCCTTCTGAATCTTTAACCACGGTTGGGTGACGAGTAGCTTTCCTTCAAAACCTTTGCCGCTCTCAAGGTCTTGACAGTAATGATGTTAAACTCGGAAGCCGTATCAATCGGGCGCTATCGAACTCGACGTATCTCAAACGAGTGACAGGTTAGAGTCCCTGGTTTCCCTTGCTTGCGCGTCTTTCAGAAAGACCGGGGTTCTTGGTATTCGGATACAACGCCTACGACACGACGTAGTTGACCCAGTAAATATGTCTTGACGCTGTCCTTTGAGAAGTACAAGATTTTCACATGTGCTCCATCATAGATTGTACGAGTCTTGTGAACAGTAATCCCCGAAAATCATGCAGTTCCGGATAGGCGGAGGGTCTCTATGAACACCTTCGTTTCCAAGTTCATTTGAGTTCTCCTTGTCTCTATCTTTTCCCCGAATATTTGTTTCAACCTATTACAATCTTTGGTTGGATGATGGACGAATTTGTGGTAGCAACAATATCAGGGATTTGCCATTTCTTTCTCAATCAGAGGACGTCTGACAGGGGGCAGCTTCACGGCATCGTCTTGGATCCATGCTTCCAAGAGTTCTATCACTTCATTCATGGGGAAAGGAAAACCTGTGTCTTTGGTGTCTTGTGCAGGAGTTTTGTCTGTTCCTTTTCGAGACGAAGTCTTGTGTGCCGGGGATGTTCGCTTGGTCTGCTGCTCCGTTCTGGGCTTTCCTTTCTCCCTCCGCCCACTACACTCACAGATGGACCGGTGTTGTATTGCTTGTTCGTGAGACGCCCGCTTCCTCGACTTTCACGTGAATCTTCACTTCGAACAACTGGTTCTTTCTAGTAGTGCCGTGCTGGTTGTTGCTGAACGTTTTGTAGCTTCGTGGAGTTCAGAGAACGTTTGAAAGCCCAGATTTTCTAACAGAGCGCGGTATATGGGTATCATCCCATTGATGCATAACTCTACCAATTGTCGTTCGGTGACGTTCGGGTCGTGACAATCTAGTGCTTGGGTTCTGAACCTTTTAACGAAATCGTTGGGATGTTCGTTGTTCCGCTGAAGAATTATCCCTGTGCGAAAAGGTGATCTGTTAGGACACGAAGAAATACTTTTTGAGAAAGCGCCGACCATCTCGTTCCAATTGGATATCTTTGTTAGGTGCGATGTTGTTGTACCTGTGTACGCCCTCCCGTAAGTGACTTGAGAAAATTCTCTCGAGGCGTAGAACATGATTGTATTCATGTTCCCCTAAGGATTCAAGAATCGAGAAACATGTTCACGAGCATTACCGAGCACTGATCGTAGAGGGAGGGCGGGAGAGGTGTAACCTCTTGGAAGAGGGATTCGTTTCATATCTTGGGGTATGGCGGTTGGTGTTGGTGCGCATCCGTCGAGTTTCCTTTGCCTCGGCTTTCAAGGAGCCGTTCCGGATCCTCACGTGTGATGAAGTTGGGTGGCTGGTCTCTTTCTCTTGAGCATTGTGGAGCAATACGAGTTTCTTCACTCATGTGGTTCCGAGTGGAAACGCCTGCTCGAGGTGAATTGAAAGCATCTCTTGTTGGCTCCAAAGATTGACATGAATCTTGCGGCAATCGATCAGTCAAGGTCTTGAGGAAAGTGAGTACCTCTTTCTGAGTTGCGGCCAAATCTGTTTGAGTCTTAGCAAGAACCTCCTGTTTCTCCATCAAGTCTGCAATGGTAATGGACGGTGGTCCTCCCCTCGTTCCTCCGGCTCCTCGTCCTGATGCAGGAGTGAAAGTTGTTGTTCTGGTGACCACTGGAGGCGTCATGCTTGAGGAGATGCCGGGACCGCGGCTGCTGCGCTCTCAGTGATGAGAGGCGTTACACCCTCTGGAATGTATCCGCTCCGCTAGTGTTGGTGATAGAAGTGACGGCTCCACGAGATGTATTGACCACGGTAGCTCCACTGACGGGTACATCAACACCTAGAGTGTTATCCACACTAGCTCCATCAGAATTGATTGCTGATCCAGACCTTAGTTCCACCATCTTGAAATTGATTGCTGATTTAAAAGATCTACCCTTTTGAAATTGATAGAATTGAAGAAATTGACTTTACAACGAGAGATTAATCTCCCACTGTGGTCGCCAATTGTTTATGGGTGAAAACTATTCCTCACAGAATTTGATAATTTAGGGTGTGGATGAGGAATGAATCTAAACCTTAAACAAATGCACGCGCGGTGAGTGCTTGTAGATTCGAGAGATCAATCTGTGCAAGTCCGGCCTAAACCAAGAAATGGACGTTCCAGACTTGTTTTGGTCACAAAGTGAAGGAGATGGGTTTGATCTTAGGGAGGGAAGCGAAGAAGGTGTTGAGATTGTGAAGGTGTTGGCTATGAATGACTTGCAATGAAAGATGAAAGTGCTTACGATTAATGCAATCAGGCTCTGGGTGTTGGAATACGTTTTGTATTAACACTTGGTTTCTGTCTTGTCTCGGCTTGTTCTCGTTGTTTGGAAATAGGGCTGATGTGTTTTGAAAAGTTGTAGTAAAGTGGTAAGAAGGTTGTCGTTCACTCGGACTCGTAAAGATTTGGTTTCAGAAAATACTAAAAACAAAGAAAATATTTACACAAGTTTGTCACAAATATCGAGAGAACTGGGACTTCGGATTCCACCATAAAATTCATTCATGCGATTCATATATTTATTCTAGACAATTATAGCTCAAATAATAATAAAATATTGACTCTATATTTTGCCAAGGTAGATTTTTGAAAATCAACGATCAGTATATCTAAAGCATGGGATATCAAAAGACTTAACCTAAGTATAAACCATCAATTGAAATCACAACCATTCAATAAAAACCATAAAACAATTAAATCAAGTGAAAGAAGTCATATAAGAATTAAATATAATTACCACACGCATGAAATATGGCTTCCTCCGTCATCCCAGTGTTGGGGTTTAGCTCCTCATGTTGAAAACACGTTCAAAAGATTTTTCCATTGCTCAAAAGGTGTTTACAAAGAAGAATAGACTCAAAAGGAATAAAAACAGTTCAATCGCAACGTTTATATAAGTTGCGAGAATGACTCATTACAAGGGTAACATAAAGAATAAGATCGCCACAAATAAGACCTGCCTTCTCCTGTCGTAGTTTTCGCGCCTTGTCTTTGTCGATTCAATGTTCTTCGTCCCTATCTTCTTCAGAAAGCAGCAGAGAACTTCTCTCGCAATTATTGTTCTTCGCTCCCGAGCCCTCTCCGTTGGCTCCCCCAAAGTCTCGACCGACCTTGTTCGAACTCCCAACAATCTATTTATACACCAAAAGACTCGGTTTAATCTCTCCAAAATCTCTTCGAAATCTCTTCTTTCCTTCCAAGCCAAATTGGAAAATCTCAACTGCCTTATTCACTGTCCGATGAGTTGTTTCAAACTTCCAAAACTTCCTAACTTGATAAAACCAAATCTCGAACAGATATATTCCCTTTATACACAATTACTTTCCATGGAAAATCCCAAACAAACCCTAGGTAATAATTTAGTTCCCTATTTTAGCTTCAACCGATGACTATTGACCAAGGTTGATCGAATCCAACACCCATACATTCCCTGTTTAGCTTAATTAAGTCCAAACCATTGAAATTTTTGCGATTAAATCTCCTTCAAATTTGCTCAAAAACCAAACCCTAAACAAGCCCGTGAAAACAACTCTTTCCCGCCAAAACCATTAGTTCAAAAGCTAGGAATGGAGTGCCCCTATCCAAGCAGGGGTGCGAATAGAAAGTGGTCACCCCTTAGTAATTGAGGTGCCCCTTATCCATTTGAGGGGTGCGAATAGTAATTTTCTCTCACGAGCGCAAAAAAACACTTTTCGAGCCAATTTCTCCGCACAAGTGTATTTCTCCAAAAACACCTACAAAGACACAAAAAGCCATAATAAATACAAAATCGAGCACTAACAAAATATACAATTGAGATTAAATCGGACACAAAAATGTGTCTATCAAGGGCTGGAGAACCTATTTATACAAGTCATTTGAGCCTTATTCACGTCTCTCGTGGGAAGTGGAGGAAGTGGAGTGATGGAGTAGTGGAGTTGTGCGTTGGTGCCACACGACCGGCCCTTGCCCACTTCTCCTGTTCATCTCTAACTCGTCCACGACTTCCTAACACGTTCTTGTGATGGCGCGTTGCACGCCGCACGCCGTAAACCTTGAGACCAATACCCCGTGATGTATCCCCAGGTTTGTGACATGATTGATGTCCGGAATGTGTGGATCGTGGATCCACGAAAGATAGCATGTAATCTTCGAATTAAATAATCGCGTTATTCGGGAAGTTGATACGGTGAAGTATCGTGTGTATTTTATGGGTGTGCATCGCATCATGGTGTGGTAAAGTGATGGGTAATGACGCCACCGACCAATTAACTCCCGACTGTGGTTGTATAATGATAGTACACATTTTTTGTGTCCGAATTGTCCTCGATGTTGGTATTGTTGGAACTCGATTTTTGTACTAATATTGTGTTTTTATGTATTTTTAGGTATTTTGGAAATAAATATTTTTGGAAAATCTTACGAAAAGTTGCTCGAGAACACCCCTGAGGACATTTGATATTAGGACTCCCACTTTGGATAAGGGGTAACCCAATTACTAAGGGCACCCAATTGATATTGCACCCCCATTGTTGGATAAGGGTGACCTTCTTCTCCAATTCAAAAACGAAAATTGGCGGAAAGCTTTTCAACAGAATCGCAGATTAGGGTTGCGAATTTGAAGGCGTTTGTATGCATTCAATGGCCGAAACTCATTGGGTATGTTCCTCTTGGATAAACAATGGTATAGGCCTTTTGTTCGACTAGATTTGGCTGGATATTCCACGAGAAGAAAACAGAGGAGCACGGGTTTGCATGGGTATGTCACGGGTTTACAAAGTATTTGAGCGTGTTTGAAAGACTTGTGGAACGTGAATGAGTTAAACAGTGGATATTTTGGAGTGAGTTGATTTCCATAGACGCGTCTCGCTATTAAAATGGAAAGAAAATACCCGAGAATATTTTCTTATCAATGCCGAGTAATGGAGAATCATTTGAAGATATTGAGTGATATTTTGATGCCCCGTCGACTATATAAAGGGTTCTGCACCACAGAGGAGGGAAGAGAGTTTGGGGAGAGATTAGAACGCGAGAAGAGCAAAAAATCAAAGTTCTTGTAGAATTATTCTCTGCTGTCGCCGATCTTTGCATCAAGAACGTGAAGAACAGACTCTCAAGGAGAGTCGTTCTTCTCAAGAATGAGAGACCCTTAGCCGTGCGTCAGAATACTGGAGGGAGGCAGACTTAAAATCCGTAACAGATTTCAACCCTTCCTTAATGTAGTGTTTGCAACATCTATAACTCGTTGCAAACCCGATTTTCATCTTATTCTCCATTCCATCATTTGTAAACCATTTTTGAGCAATAAAAATGAAATTTGAGCGTGTTTCCAACATGATGAGCGCTAATTCTCTCGTAACCAAGGCAATGGATGAAGCTATTCACACATGAACAATGGGTAACTATTTTATTTTTCTAATATTTAATTATAATTCACTCAATCACCGCTTTTGCGAGTTCTTCAAAGTTTACATAATTTTCTTCATTAGTTGTGATCAATTAGATAGGTTATGCTTTGTTAGATAATCTATGCTTAGGGATACAATTAATTTTTGAGAATATGTTTGATTATTTGTGGATTAAGAAATAAAGGATTAAAAGGATAATTAGAGTCATGAAATATTTGATATCATTCATGTGTAATAGTGGATTCTAGTGTCTTGGTTATACTCCTAATATCTTGAAATCAATCTTGAATCAAATTTTCTTTATTTTGAATTTTTATTAAATCTAAAATCTTTTGTTTTCACAAGTCTCAACGAACCTTATTACTACAACATTATTGAGTCACATCAATTTTTGGCGCCGCCGACGCGGACTTGTCTTTAGGCTAGAGTTTTTTAGAATTTTTTTTAGGTTTTTTTTAGGTTTTATTTTTATTTGTTCTTCTTTACGTTTTTGGGTTTTTGTCTTTTCCTTTCAGATTTTGGGATTTGGAGCGAAAGAAATATTTGCCAAAGCTTTTGGTGGATACTTAAAGATTTGGAGTGAAAGACAAAGCGAAAGGAGCGAGAGAAGAAGATTTTTTATATTTTATAAAAGAGAGAAAAAAAAAGAGAGGCATTTTTTTATTTTTTTAGATATTTTTATTATTTTTTAGACTTTCCTTTCCTTTTCTTTTACTTTTTGGACTTGGACATTTGGACATTCGGACATTCCTTTTTTTTTTAAACCCTACGGAAGGGTAGTATTAAATATCAAACTGTTTTGCGAGAGAAGGACGGTGATTACGATATCACTCGGCCCCGGGTTCGTACATGATATAGGAGTCGTGGCCCGAGTCGACTATAACGGTTCATCCTCTGCCTGTACGGAGGTAAGTTTGTCGAAACACTCGCGAATCCCCACTAGCGAGTTCTTGTCTTCCTTCGTGTGAATATATGTTGAGGACTTGAAAACGGCCATTTTAAATTCCTAGTAAAGGGCAAGGACTGGCCATATAAGATAAGGGTTCGGATTTCATCACTGCTCTCTTCTTGCCCGCCTTAGGAAAACAATACTTAACGCGAACCTAAGCCTTAAAATCTGGAATAGAACGAGACCGATAGGGTAACGAGCTTAGTAGGAAAGTCTTCCTAAAAATATTGGTTACTCTTTTAGCATACTTTGAAGTTCATGATGGTCTCGTGAAGTCGAATGCGTGACTCGCGCCGCCTTGTAATAGCGGTAAGGCCTTGGGTATCAAAGCTCCACCGAGCTTCCCTCGCCTTGATTCAACTTACTTTGACTCGGATTGATTCAGGAGGGGTTTGCTTAAATTGTAACGAATTCCTTTCGAACGATTAGAAGTCGGGTCTAGAAAACAATCTAAGTGGAGCCATCATGCTTTTTGTTTGCTAGATATCATTAGGTTTCTTTGTGGTGGAGTCGGCCTTGTTTGTGCTTGCATAGAACTTCCTTCCTTTTAGGATTTTTCTTTTATTTTATATTTTCTAGTGTATGCCCGAGGTCTTTAAAGAACGTGGCTTGAAAAGAAACACTCTAGGTCGTTTGATTAGTGACAAACCTAGTAGTTCTTCTTCAAGGCGGGAACTCGAAGACTCTTTCTTTGAGAGCCCCATTTTGGAAACTTCAGTTTTGAAAATCTGTCTCTTAGCGAGGAAAGTACCCCTAGTACTTCAGTTGTGCCAACGATGGCAACTCTGAAAGATTACATGTTCCCAACTGGGACCAACCGAGCTTCATGCATAAAATTGCCAGCCAATACGGCTAACTTCGAGATAAAAGATAGTATCCTTCAGATGATCCCTATATTCTTAGGAAAAGAGGATGAGAACCCTTATTTTCATATTAGGGACTTTGAGGAAATTTGTGGGACAGTTAGAATAAAAGACCTTACTAATGAAGTTTTGAAACTTAAGATGTTCCCATTTTCCTTAAAAGATAAAGCCAAGACTGGCAAGCTAAACAACCTACCATCTGGATCCATTGAAACATGGCAGAACTTATTGCTGCTTTCTATATGAAATTCTACCCTAAGCATAAAACTGCAAATTGACTAGGTAGAAAATTAGTGCTAGTGTGCAACAAGAGGGAGAGTCTCTTTATAGGTTTTTGAGAGATTCAATGATCTCCTATCTCAGAGTGTCCTCACCATGGATTTGATAAGATGAAGCTTGTAGGGATTATTTATGATGGTTTAGACTATTCGACCAAAGCCATAGTCGAGTCTATGTGTCTTTGGTGAGTTCACTAGTAAAAGTGCCGAGGATGCCTTTACCTTCTTAGGAGTTGGTGCTGAGAAATCCCAACAATGGGAATCTTGTGTTGAACCCCTAAAAGACTCTTGGTTAATAGAAGTAGCACCAATGTGGTAGATACAAGCTTCGGGTCAGATGCTAAGTTTGCTGCTTTATCTAGAAGGTTAGAAGCTTTGGAAATGGGTCAGGTCTAAAAATAGGTCCCTTGGCGAACCTAATAGAACCTCTCAAGTATCTAGTTGTGGAATGGAGCCCGATAACTCATTTTGGGAAGGTCAGGTTAGTGAAGAGCAAGCTCATGTGTCTATAACAATGCTAGGTTTGAGAACCGTCGAAGTATGACCCATACTCGGAGACTCTACAACCCCGGTTGGAGAAACCACCCTAATTTTTCTTGGTCTAAGGGACAGAATCAAGGTCAAAGTCTAGTAATTCTCAGCCTCCCGTGTTTTGGTTATAATAAGAACTCTTGAGTCAACTTTAGCCTCCAACCCTTCGAGAATAGAATGACTAGCTTAGAGGAATCTTTTAGTATACTAAAAAGAGCCGGATATGTTAGCACAGAGCCGGAAATGTTAGTAAAGAGCTAGGGTAATTTTCAAGAGGAAACCAAGCAGAATTTTAAGAATAATTCCCAGTCTCTTGCTAAACTAGAACTTCAAGTCGGCCAAATTGCTAAGTTCCTTAGTGAGAGAGAAGATGGAAGGTTCCCTAGTCATACTAATCCTAACCCTAAAGGAGAGAAATCGTACAATCATGTGAATTCTATTACAACCCTTAGGAGTGGGAAGAAAGTTGACAATAAGGTCGCCATGCCTGATAGTGAACATGCTGTAGTTCACCCTTCTGAACCAGAAAATGAGGAGACTGATAGAGTCTCTAATGAGACCAATGAGGGTCATATTGAGCCAGGCTTTGTTCCTAGAGCCCCATTCCCACAGCTGCTAGTTCCAACTAAGAGGGAGTCGAACTTTAATGATATATTGGAGGTTTTTAAGCAGGTTACTATCAACCTCCCATTGTTGGATGCGATTAAGCAGATTCCCGCTTATGCCAAGTTTCTTAAGGACTTGTGTACACGAAAGCGTAAGCTTAGTGTTCAAAAGAAAGCCTTCCTAGCTAGTCACGTGAGTTCCATTATTCAGAATACCACTACTCCTAAGTATAAAGACCCAGGTCCCCTACTATTTCTTGCACGATAGGTGAATACCGTGTTGAGAAAGCTCTGCTTGACTTAGGAGCCAGTGTGAACTTACTCCCATACCATGTGTACCTTAAGCTAGGACTTGGTGAGATGAAACCTACCCAGAGATGACTCTTGATTACTGATAGGTCCGTTAAAATTCCTCGGGGTGTGATCGAGGATGTTCTCATAGAGGTCGACAAGTTTATTTATCCGGTGTATTTTGTTATCCTAGATACCCAACTTTGTCCCGACCCGCAGAACCGGATACCGGTAATTTTAGGTCGCCCGTTTTTAGCTACATCCAATGCGATCATTAACCGTCGAATCGGTATTATGAATTTGTCTTTTGGTAATATGACTATTGAGTGAACGTCTTTCATATTAGTAAGCTACCCTCTGAACTAGATGACTCGAACATAGAAGAAGTGAACATGATAGGAACATTAGTCGAGGAGTCATTACCAAACACTTTGTTAGAAGATCCATTAGAGAAATGCCTAGCTCACTTTGGGATTGATTTTGATGATGATGATGTGATTAATGAGGTGAATGCCTTGTTAGATTCAACCCCTTTGATAGACACTAGTAATGGTCGGAAACCCAAGTTCGAACCTCTACCCGTTTCTAATTCTACCCTAGTTCCTTCGTTAGAAGAGCCTCCTAAGTTGGACCTAAAACCATTACCGAGATACCCTAAAGTATGTGTTTTTAGGCCCTTCGAGACTTTACCCGTGATTATTGCTTCCAACTTGGATAGTGATCGTGAAAGTAGGCTAGTAATCGTCCTTCAAAACAACAAGGAAGCGTTAGGGTGGACCATATAAGGACATTAAGGGTATAAGTCCTACTGTTTGTATGCATCGAGATATATTTAGAGGAACATACCAAACCTTCTAGGGAGATGCAACGAAGACTAAACCCCAATATGAAAGAAGTAGTTCAACCGAGGTTCTTAAGATGTTAGATGCGGTGCATTATCTACCCTATTTATTTGCAGACGGTAAGTGGGTCACCCCCTGTTCGGGTTGTTCCCAAGAAATCCAGATATCGTAGTCCGTAATGATAACAATGAGTTAATCCCTACCCGAGTGACCACGGGTTGGCGTGTTTGTATTGACTATAGGAAATTGAACAAGGTCACTAGGAAGGACCACTTTCCCCTTCCCTTCATCGACCAAATGCTAGAGAGATTAATGGACATAGTTATTATCGCTTTTTAGATGGCTACTCCGGCTATAATCGATCGTTATTGCCCTGAGAAGACCAGGAGAAAACCACTTTTACCTGTCCCTTTGGTACCTTTGCGTATAGACGCATGCCTTTCGGGCCATGTAACGCCCTGCGACTTTTTCTGTTGCATGATGAGCATATTTTCATATATGGTAGAACGGTTCTTGGAGGTCTTTATGGATGATTTTTTCAGTGTTTGGTTCATCTTTCGATGAGTGCTTGCATCATTTGTCATTAGTGTTGACTAGATGTAAGGAAAAGAATCTAGTGCTTAATTGGGAGAAATGCCATTTCATGGTTCAATCAGAATTGTTTTAGGGCATATCGTATCTTCTAAGGGTATAGAGGTAGATAAAGCCAAAGTTGACCTTATTAAGACTTTACAGTCCCAAAAACCGTAAAAGATATTAGGTCATTCTTAGGGCATGCAGGTTTTTATCGTCGATTCATTAAGGATTTTAGCTTGATTTCTAGACCTCTTTGCAATTTGCTTGCAAAAGATGTTAAGTTTGTCTTTGATGATGCTTGTTTAGAGGCTTTTGAGAAGCTTAAGACTTTACTCACTACCGCACCCATAGTCCAGGCACCTAATCGGAACCTACCCTTTGAGATCATGTGCGATGCTTGATTATGCTATTGGTGTTGTGCTAGGACAGCGAGAAAACAAATTACTTCATGTGATTTATTATGCTAGCAAAACTCGAATGATGCCCGGTTGAACTATACCACTACGGAGAAGGAACTGTTAGCCATTGTGTTTGCCTTAGAAAAGTTTAGACCCTATCTCTTAGGTTCTAAGATCGTAATCTATACGAGATCATGCCGCTTTGAAATACCTTTTGTCTAAGAAGGATACCAAACCTAGATTGATTAGATGGATCCTTTTATTACAAGAATTTTGTCCAGACATTAGAGACAAAAAGGGTGCGAGAAAATGTAGTAGCTTGAGACCACTTGTCTAGGCTAGTTGTTAGTTCCCCTGATGATTCCCTTCATATAAGGTACAACTTTCCTGATGAACAATTGTTCTCTGTTTCCCAATCACCTTGGTATGCAAATATAGTGAACTATCTTGTTACTGGTCGAATGCCCCAACATTGGGGTAAACAAGATCGTTCTAGGTTTTTAGCCGAGGTTAAGCACTTCTTTTGGGATGATCCTTATTTATTTAAGTATTGTCCAGACAGTTATTAGGAGATGTATACCGAGAGTGACCACCCAAGATTATTTCCTTTTGTCATGATCATGCTTGTGGGGGTCACTTTAGTGCTAAGAAGACTGCTCTTTAAGATATTGCGGTGTGGATTCTACCGGCCTTCGTTGTTTAAAGACTCCCACAAGATTCTTTGTGTTACTTGTGAACGTTGCGTAAATTAGGAACCATTTCCGTAGGAACATGATGCCCTTGAACCCTATTTTAATCGTTGAGGTCTTTGATGTGTGGGGCATTGACTTTATGGGTCCGTTTCCCAGATTCTTTTGGTAACCTATACATCCTTGTCGCCGTAGACTATGTCTCTAAGTGGATTGAGGCAGTTGCGTGTAAAACCAATGACCATAGGGTTGTGATTGAGTTCTTGAAAAATAATATACTTACACGTTTTGGTACACCGCGTGCTATAATTAGTGATGGAGGGTCACACTTTTGTAATGGACCTTTTAGGCTTCTGATGAAGAAATATGGTATTACACATAAGGTAGCTACCCCATATCATCCGCAGACTAGTGGTCAGGTAGAGGTTTCCAATAGGGAGATAAAACGTATATTAGAAAAAAACGATTAATCCTAATCGAAAGACTGGTCGTCTAGGCTTACCGATGCCTTATGGGCTTACCGCATCGCGTTTAAAACCCCTATTGGAATGTCGCCTTATCGGCTTGTTTATGGCAAGGCATGTCATTTACCTGTTGAGTTAGAACATAGAGCTTATTGGGTTGTTAAGCAGCTAAATTTTCACTTGACAAGGCAGGAGCCCATAGGAAACTCCAGCTCAATGAGTTGGACGAGATTCGTATAGATGCTTACGATAGTGCGAAGGAGTATAAGAACAAAATGAAACTTGTGCATGATAGAAATATTTTACGGAAGTCATTTTCTCCAGGTCAAAAAGTTCTTCTGTATGATACCCGCTTGCATCTTTTCCCTGGGAAGTTACGTTCTCGGTGGGCGGGTCCTTTTATTGTTCGCACTGTATTTCCTCATGGAGCTGTTGAGATCGAGACACCGGATGGTAGTAGTTCTTCGAAGGTTAACGGTCGAGATTGAAACCCTTTTTAGAACCCTTTCCTACAAGTGATGTTGAGGAGGTCCCTCCGGAGGACCTTGTTTACCCTTGATTGACCATCGAGGCGATTGTATGTTGTATATTAGTTTTTGATTTCTCTCTTCACCTGTGTACTATCTTTCCGACTTCTTTCTTTACTCGATTCCTCATGTTACTTTACTTTTGGTATTGCTCTTTCATTAGAAACATTGAGGACAATGTTAGATTTAAGTTTGGGGTGGGAAGAAACTTCTTGTTAGTTTTTAGTTGCAATAAATAAACTCCAGAGCCTAGAAATTTATGTTTATTAAGGTCGGCACTAACCAATCTAAGTGGATGGAAGCATTTTGGTTGTAGGAGTTGAGGAACCAATCTGATTAGATGGCAACATCTAAAGAGTCTATTCATAAAAGCACAGAGCTCAGGTGTTAGAAATAACATGATAGTTTCACCATATCTCGTTGAGTCCTTTTCACTTCTGTTTTTATTTTGTTCTTTGTGAACTATGTTTCTCTAAGTGATTAGGTGGGGCCCACGAATCAAGTTGTTACCGATGCTAGAGTGAATTAGAGTGATTGAGATACAAAAAAAAAAAAAAAAAAAAAAAAAAAAACTGAGACCAGACCATCGACCAACCTAATAAATTCAATAAAGTCGACCACCTGGAACCCTTGTATATGCCAATTGTGTTGACCTAGAGTTAGGATTATCGACCACCGGTTCCTTTGTATATGCCGGTGTGTTGATATTAGTCGACTAGTATCTCAGTCCATTAAGATAGGTTCATTTTCATGAGGCCTTCGGTGAGATATGGGAAACACCGATCACTTAGTAAACATCAAAACCATCTATGTTTTTCTCTATATCCATCTTCTTGATCTATCCATGTGATTAGTTTTGACTCGGGTATTGATGTCCATAGTGCAACTATTCGAGTAGAGGTCTGTCACTTTATATGAATTTTAGTATGCTTGAGTGCAAACTCGTGTACATCAATTGGAATTTCGCATCAGGGTACTTCCTCCTGTAGTCAATAAGTATGCCAACCAAGGAGATTCTTTAGTGCCTTCCAAGGTTTTGCGTAGGTAGCTAGGGTCTGGAGTAAAGGTTTTGTGGGTACACCTCTGGTAAACCCTCCGGAGACAACACTCCGCCTCTAGGGCCACCTAGGGGTTCAAATGATTTTCATTTTCTAGAATAAATTTGCTCGAGGACTAGCAAATAATCAGTTTGGGGGTATTTGATAGACACATTTTTGTGTCTGAATTGTCCCCAGTGTTGGTATTGTTGGAACTCGATTTTTGTACTAATATTGTGTTTTTATGTATTTTTAGGTATTTTTGGAAATAAATATTTTTGGAAAATTCGGCTCGAAAAGTTGCTCGGAACACCCCCGGAGGACATTTGATATTCGGACTCCCACTTTGGATAAGGGGTAACCCAATTACTAAGGGGCACCCAATTGATATTCGCACCCCCAGCTGTTGGATAAGGGGTGACCTTCTTCTCCAATTCAAAAACGAAAATTGGCGGGAAAGCTTTTCAACAGAACTGGCAGATTAGGGTTGCGAATTTGAAGGCGTTTCAGGGCGATTCAATGGCCGAAACTCATTGGGTATGTTCCTCTTGGATAAACAGGGCTGGTATAGGCCTTTTGTTCGACTAGATTTGGCTGGATATTCCACGAGAAGAAAACAGAGGAGCACGGGTTTGCATGGGTATGTCACGGGTTTACAAAGTATTTGAGCGTGTTTGAAAGACTTGTGGAACGTGAATGAGTTAAACAGGGATATTTTGGAGTGAGTTGGATTTCCATAGACGCGTGCTGCTACAAAAATGGAAAGAAAATACCCGAGAATATTTTCTTATCAATGCCGAGTAATGGAGAATCATTTGAAGATATTGAGTGATATTTTGATGCCCTGTCGACTATATAAAGGGTTCTGGTGCACCACAGAGGAGGGAAGAGAGTTTGGGGGAGAGATTAGAACGCGAGAAGAGCAAAAAAATCAAAGTTGCAGAATTATTCTCGCTGCTCGCTTTCGCACTAAGAACGTGAAGAATGACTCTCAAGGACAAATCGTTCTTCTACAAGAATGCAGACCCTTAGCCGTGCGTCGTAATACGGAGGGAGGCAGACTTAAAACAGAATAGTTTCAACCCTTCTTAGTAACAGTGTTTGCAACATCTATAATCGTTGCAAACCCGATTTTCATCTTATTCTCCATTCCATCATTTGTAAACCATTTTTGAGCAATAAAAATGAAATTTGAGCGTGTTTCCAACATGATGAGCGGCTAATTCTCTCGTAACCAAGGCAATGGATGAAGCTATTCACACATGAACAATGGGTAACTATTTTATTTTCTCTAATATTTAATTATAATTCACTCAATCTTCGCTTTTGCAGAGTTCTTCAAAGTTTACATAATTTTCTTCATTAGTTGTGATCAATTAGATAGGTTATGCTTTGTTAGATAATCTATGCTTAGGGATACAATTAATTTTTGAGAATATGTTTGATTATTTGTGGATTAAGAAATAAAGGATTAAAAGGATAATTAAAGTTATGAAATATTTGATATCATTCATGTGTAATAGTGGATTCTAGTGTCTTGGTTATACTCCTAATATCTTGAAATCAATCTTGAATCAAATTTTCTTTATTTTGAATTTTTATTAAATCTAAAATCTTTGTTTTCACAAGTCTCGACGAACCTTATTACTACAACATTATTGAGTCACATCATATAACCAAGTCTGGTGAAGTTGGACGGATGAGATGATCTTTGAGACACTCATCTCGCGACCGTTGATGAAATTAGGGTTTTGAAGAGGTGCGCAGGCATCACTCTTGACTTGGTCGAAACCAAGCATGGGATACGACTTTGGCCCTAACCGACCAGTACATGCGTGTAGATGGCATGATGGTGTAGGCGCCATACCCCCATTACCTCACGAAAGTATGATCCGGGTCACTCAATTCATCCCGGTGGAAATCGAGTGGTCGAGATCAATTTGCAAATGAAGACTAGTGCCGCAAGGGCCGCACGTCACGCCCTCTTCAACACGTTCCAAGACGACCAATCTTGGTCGGTCTTGGCCGATTGGCCTGGTGTGAAGGTGGTAAATTTGGTGTTCACGCTTATACCGAATATCCCATAAAAACGTGATCTCGAGCCATCCAAACCGTCCTGAAAGTTGAGTGGTCGAGATCGGTTGTGGTTTGGGAGGTGTGACCACGCTAGTTTGGGCGTGCGTTTTGGATTAGCCAGGCATGGCATGCCTTGGCCGATTGGTCGAGGAGATAGATGGGCCCACGGTGGTCATGTTGGTATGCTGAGGACCTGCTTGATCTAATCTTGGACCCTCCATTCGTGCCGGAGAAGATGGACGCTCTAGATGCTCAAAACCCTAATTTTGGGTTTCAAGGCCGTGCGTCACCTCTTGTTTGGGCACACGAATTTGTTACAACCAAACATGGTTGGTCTTGACCGGTTGGTCAAGTGTGTAGGCAGGCCCACGGTGATTCTGTTGACATGCTCTGGGCCCTTTGAATCTATATCTACACCCTCCATCTATACCTGCGAAGATGGATGGTTGAGACTGTTTTGCGACACATGTAATATGCCGCAAACCCTAATTTAGGGTTTTCCGTCCATAATGCTTGGTATGAACGTCTTTTGGCAAGCAAGGCCAATGGCCGACCATGCGGGGTCGACCGTGGGTATTCCATACCTGCTTGGGGGTGATGGAATTGATGTGGGTCATCCAATCATGCTTATGGAGTTGGATGACTGCGATCATATCCGGACTGATACGGTCAGTCCGGATGCTCAATCGGGCTAGTATAACACACCGAGAGGGGCTCAATCGGGCTAGTATAACACACCGAGAGTCATCACATGCGGGTATTTCGTACGTGGTTTCATTATAATGCTTGGAGGTTCGCGCTGCTCTGTAAGAGTAACCCTCAGTCTCATGCCGCACTGATAATGATTACAGGAAATACAAGGCTGATTAGAAATTCACAGGATGGGATTGTTGCTACATGCTCCAACCTGGAGGAATTTTATGTATTCACAGAATGGGATTGTTGCTACATGCTTCGTTCTTGGTGAATTAAGTGAGGGAGTATCCAACACTTATTAATGGCTTTATCTTTTACAAGATGTCAGCGCATAATTTTTTCTGGTTTTTACAAATTTAACCTTAAACGAAAATCCACCATCAACAGTATGGAATCAAGCTTCTTGATGACACAATGCGGAATTTTGAAATTCTCCATATAATGTGATGGAGTGTTAAGAACGACTTTAACTAATGTAGTTCTTGCTTTTTTGATTTAAAGTTTTTGAATTCCATCCTTGCAATCTATTTGCAAAAGCATCAGAAAGACTTCCAAAGGAGTTGGCTTTTGATTTACCTAATAAAATTGGTAAACCAAGATATTTATCTGAAGTAGTTAACTCCTTAACTCCTAATTTAATCTTTATTTGATTCTTCCTCTCATCTCGTGACATCACTTGCTATAAAATTCTTTGATTTTGAAAAATTAATCATTTTCCCTGAGAGTTTTCCAAAGCTATCTAGTATGCTCAACACATTAGTAATAGTTATATCATCAGCTTGAAAAAGAAAAGGCAATCATCTGCAAAAGTGGAGATGATTTATAGAAAGGGAAGTTCTTTGTTGCTTGCACTCCTATGATGTTCCCTTCTTGCTCTGCTTTGTTAAGTGATCTGGTTAGATATTCCATAGCACAAATGAAAAGATAGGGAGATAGTGGATCTCCCTGTCTCAAACCTCTTGAAGGCATATACTTTTCACATGGACTGAAGTGGTTGAAATACTTTAAGTCTGATGTAGACTAAAGTGGTTGAAATACATTGATAAATGAGCATTCTCCAATATGTGCAGAAACCCATTTGTAGATGGTAGATTTTCAGCAAGGGTTAAAATCGTAAAACCATAATTATACATGCTACTGATCCAGCAATCAGATGAGTATTGAGGCTCATCTCTCTCATTGAAGCATGAAAGCTCATGCCACGAGAATCTCTGACTGAGAATACTGTCTCTCAGAGTATATGTAGATGTGTAGTCTCTCAGCTGAGGCAACGGCATATCTCATGAATCTTTGAGCAATTCAGTAATTACTTCTATATATAATCGAAATATTGGACGACTCTTAGATATCTTGCCTGCTAGTATAGAGAAATAACGACTTCAGGATGTAACAATGTTTTCCCTGACTATATATCAGAAGAAATATGACGCTTCAACAAGCTCATATCATTCAATTTCTGAATAACTAATGCTCCTAGACGATCGTACTAGTATAGAGCCATCAATTAATTATTCCTAAATTATTAGATTCATTAACTGAATTCCTGAAAAATATTCTACGTTTTTTCATAATATTTCGTTACTTCAATTCATGGTTCTTCCCAGCAGAATTCAATGGGTTAGTAATAAATATTCAATACACGGGCATCTGAATACTATCGAGTAAGCCCCGACCAAAATGGTGCAAGTGTACTCAGCAATAATGCACTAACGAGCATTCCAAACACGAAGGAACGATGAACCTATGCAAAATAGGAATAAAATAATGAATAATAAAATATTAATCATGGCGCTAGAGACTTGGCCCACCGATTTGTCGTGCCGTGGTGATCCCACGCCCAATTATCATATTTTTATTATTTTCCTTGACCTCATGAAAATCCCCTCATTTGAACAAAATTCCTTCGTTTCAAAGAAACTCTCTCAGTCTTTATGGTGTTTCCTTCACATCAAGGAAATAATAATTAATTAGAAAGGTGTCGGGACCAAGCCTATTAGCTGGCCGGTCATGCCCTAGTTGTGTCCGGTCCCACACCTTGCATTCCTTATTATTTTATTTCCTTCATCCCATGAAATTCCTTGATTTCATGATATTTCCTTCAAATTATGAAAATTCCTTCAAATCATGAAAATAATACATAAATTAGGGAAAACTCACGGGACCAGGCCCAGCCGGCCGGTCATGCCCTAACTGGTCCCACATGCCCCTTTTTTATTATTATTATTTTTATGTTTCCTTCATCTCATGGAAACTCCTTCACTTCAAGGAAACTCCTTGGTTTCAACAAACTCCTTGATTTTATGACATTTCCTTTAAAATCATGAAAAATATAATAAAATTAGGAAAAGTGCTATGGGATCGGACTTATTGACTACGGCCATGCCTTGGCCATAGGCGATCCCACACTTCATGATTCCTTCATTTTATTATTATTATTTCCTTCATCCCATGAAGTTTCCCGGTTTGAGCAAAAACTCGATTTCTTTATATTTTCTCAAATGATTGCTCAAATGCACGCCAGAATATATCAAAATTATCGGAACGAGACGCGAACACTTTGGTGACATGAGCATATTACCTTGACCGACCAAGGTTGGCTCTTTGGCTTGCAAGGGGCCTGGTCCTCATACTTTCATCATTTGACCTAATTTGTTCACATTAGGTTCAAACTCTTCCAAACAATTTTGGAATTTCATAAAACGATCGTCATACGGTCCCGTAACCAACCAGGGCTGATTTCATGACCCCTTGGTCGGTCCCTCATCTCTTCATAATTAATTAGGTTTTATCACCTAAGGCTCAAACGAGCATTATTTTAATAAATGATTAAACCAAGCATTTAATCATCCTTTCACCAACGGTCTTCAAGAGACTTTGGTATTTGCTCACTTGATCATCAGGCGCTTCATGGTCGATCCATCATCCCATGTAGCTGGTCCCTCCTTTACTCCGTGGTTGATTTTTAATAAATCATCAATTGATCATTAATTGATCGAATTAGGGTTTCGAGTCCAAGGTTCATAATTCCAGATTCAAACACTAATTATTTTACGTTGATCCCATGATCAACATGTTTATTAATTATACTCGGTTCAGTTGCCAGTATTTTAAATTAATATTTTATTTGGTCCTGCTACCAATAATTCATCAAACGAGTAAGATTTGCTGAGATAAGCAATATTTGCTCAGACTAAGGAATATTGGTTCAACTGTCAATATTCAACAATCCATCGAATGAGCAATATTTGCTCACCTTAACTATCAACATTTACTTGAGAATCATACCTCTGTCTCAACATACACAATCAATTCATGAGTCTCAGAACATTTTCAAATCACGTTCGACTCAACAATACAAGGACTCATCGTCCCATGAAGTCAGCAACTGACTAACTATATACACGCATGCCTTGCAGACTCCACAATCACGAGACATCAATCGTGTTACATGGGGGGATATTAACTAGGGTTTGGTTTGGCGGTCTACGGCACGTGTGTTCATACATACGATGAGAATGTGAGCAAGTCATGCAATTAGTTGGAGGAGTTAGCAAAGTAGTGGATGGAAAGTCAACCAAGTCTCCGCACGATGAGTAATTGGTTTTAACACGATTTCCACTTCCCCACTCTTTGACTCCAGAAACTGTCCACTTCATGAGATCAAGGTGTTTTACAATTCTAACAATATAAATAAGTTTCTGAATCATGATTAAAAAACAAGGCAATCTCACGTCAAACATACAACAAAAGATTAACATCTCAACGTCTGAGCAATTACTCTCAACAGAGCAAATTCAATCAATCAAAACTTATCTTATTTCAGAATACAGAACACACCTACAATCTTAGATTACCATTGATCTCACACATTTCTCAGCTTCCCTCCTACAGATCGACCCATCATCTCTTGTGACCGAATTGACTCTGGAACGGCCATTGTCTTGGTTTAGGCCGGAGTCCTACAGATTGATCTCTCGAACTTAAAGCACTCCCTTCTTGTAGTGCATCTATGTGAGGTTAGACAGTTCACTCGGTTCAAGGAGTTTCCTCCGCACGGTCGTCTCCTCAATTCCTTAAAAACCAGCAACTTGTTTTTACCCATCTACAGATTGGCGACCACAGTGGGAGATCATTCTCTCGGTTGCAATATCAATTCTCACAAAGATGGTCGGTCTTAGATCCGGGTTTAGTTACCAATCCGAGTTCAACATCCTACCCTAATATCGCAAGATCTAGTGGTACCACCAACACCACTCCTCCGGCGCAACCTGCCACTATTACTCCTCTGGCACAACCTGCCACTACTACTTCTCCAAGCACTGGTGCTCCGGTGATCACCCCTGCAAGTGACGACACTGGAAACATCAAGAATCCACTTTTCGGCCGGTCTCCTGAAGAAATCAGAGAAAATTCGCCTACCATAGGTGATCTCATGAAGGTACAAGAGACTCTTACCAAAAATCAGATTGACATGGCTGCCACTCAGAAGGAACTATGCAACTATCTCAAGACTCTTACTGATAAGATGTCAGAGAAAACTCATGAGAAAGGAAAAGCTAAAGAAAAATTTACAGACGCTGATCCCGAGGTCACTCCCATCCATGTAGTAGATGATGAGGAAGTTTATAAGATCGCAGATAATCCACAAATAAAGATCCATCTAGTTTCATCACTCGTGAAGACCAGGAACGCCTTTTGGAGGATCGTGAAAAGACAAAACGCCTTAAGTCCACCGTCACCAACCTCCATACCCTGCCGCATGCAAAGGATTCCTCTGCCAAAGGTTACACCTCTCCAACCTTCACCCTTTATGATGGAACGGGTAATGCTCGAGAACATGTTTCTCGATTTCGGGAAGCACTGGGTGAACATGAGCACAACCATATTGTCCGTCTGAAGGAATTTTCAAAGTCTCTGAAAGGCAGGGCATATATCTGGTACAACAACATCGCACCAGGAAGTATCAAAAGTTGGGGAGAAATGGTTAATGCTTTCTACAGAAAGTATTTCTTCGTCTCAGAGCAAATCACCCTTTCTGATCTCGGAAGGATGTTTCAAAAGAACAACGAACATCCTAACGATTATGTAGAAAGGTTCAGAGTTCAAGCCTTGGATTGCCATGATCCAAATGTCACAGAGCAACAACTCGTGGACTTGTGCATCAATGGAATGATCCCAGTCTACATAGATTTATTGAAAATATCGGTTCCAGACTTTCTCTTAACTTCATAAGCGTCCAAGAGATGGAAACATTGACCTTCTTTTTTGGAAAGAGCTAAGACTACGAAAAGTGAAGAACCACGAGAAACTTCGAGGTAGAAGGCGTTTAATCAATAAACAAGTACAACCTCCAACCTTCCACAAATATTATTGCAGAAGGGAGCAAGCGAAAAGCCGGAGCCGCAGGCGCAAATATACTTCTTCAACTCCTTCAAAGACGCAAAAGAAAGATAATACGCAAATTCTGCTCAACACAAAAAGTTGATCCAGAGGCACCTGATTTCCCTGCTCCATTGAAGAAGTTATTGAACTGCTAGATGCATGGGTTCAATACGGCGCAATCAAACTGCCATATGTCAAGAGAGAACCAACTGAAGAGGTCATGGAAAATCCTCGTTACTGTCGCTTTCACAGGTTCGTCAACCATCCCACAAGTGATTGCAGAACTTTGAAGCGCATGTTTAAAGAAAAGATCGAATCGGGAGAACTCAACTTGGGAATCGAAGGAGTACACAGAGATCCTCTCCCGGTGTAACCTTCACTCTTTCGGAGCCACCTGTCAAGGAAGTAGTTCAATCCTTAATCGAGCATGTCTGCAATTGCTATACTTATCAAAGGATCAAAGAGGAGACATGTTTGCTGCATTGAATCACATCATGCCGGGAAGCATTTGTTCGATTCAAGAGATATTTCTTGAGCCGCATTTAACAATAAACGAAGAAATGTACGACTAGGGACTTCTCACCACAGATCCATCTCAAGGGAAACGAGTTCAAACGAGCATTGATTGATGTCGGCACTTGTCAATGTTATCCTCTCGAAAACTCTCAAAGCTTTCAGTATTACACGACAAGAATCCATTCATTCTCCAGTAGTAACAATCACGGATCATGAAGGAACACCCAAAGATGCTTATGGCCACATTACTCTCAAGGTGAACATAAACTCGGCACAGGCCGAGAAATAAAATTTTACATAAGGGAAGATCCAGGATATGATATGATCCTTGGACGTACGTGGATTCATGATGGAAAGGTAACCCCAACACCTTCAATAACACATTTTCTGTTGAAGAAACCTCGATTCGGAAGAAGAAAAAGAAGATATTTCACCATTCGAGTATCTCAAGGAGGTCAAAGCCACGACAGAGCTAACACAAAAGCCTGAGGAAAATGCAAATGCTTTCATCAAAAGATTTCGTACTCAGGCAAGTCTTATTCCTTCTCATGTGTCCATATCATCATTTTTCAAATATGCTTATTTGGTCCGAGGGCTTCAATCCACCAAAAACATAGCTATTGCAAAATGCTATGAGTGGATAACCTCACCTCAACAATATTTCACTAAGTGGCTGGACGCAAAACCTCTCCGAATCGAACACCTCACCAATACAGTGATTGCTGAAATAATGGCTGGATTCGACAAACAATATCCCAAATATTCTTCTTTGCACGAATGTCCACATGTGCCGCAAGGTTGGAAGACTTCAACAACATGGAATCCCACTGCACGAAGAATTCCAAACCAACATAAGATATTCAGGGCACGGATGATCAAGTCTAACAAATTCCAGGAAGGAGATTTAGTTCTCAAAGCAACTAAGCGTAACTTTCATTACGAAAAGAACTCCAACCCGGGAAGGACCTTTTATGATCTCTAAGTCTGCATTGCTTGGTGGATACTACAAATTAATAAACATGGACAACAAGGAGACTATGGCGTAATACGAGGAATTGGCTCAAGGCCTTTGACGTTTAATGTTTTAGATATTCGAGGTATTGGATGTTCATGGCATGAACACCCCAAATATTTGGCGTTTAGAATTTTCTTTCATTGTATTTCAATTCCTCAAAAATGTTTGCACTACTTGCATTTAATAATTTAAATTCAACAATTTATCAAAATTTGAGTTTACTTAAAGAAGATCTCCATCAAACACAAAGAAAATCCTCAATCATCTACTTATCCAAAACCAATCAAAACCAAAAATAAAACCTCACATCTCTCGAATTTCAAGAGATTATGAAAAGAAATTAAAGAAAATCAGCAAAGAAAGACTTTTGCTCATCTCGCATCCTTCAAGACTTGTAAGGCCGCCTTCTTCGTGTTCACTGCTCGGTCGGTCCTGCAATCTTGTCCTCCTTGTCCATCACAGCGTCATTGGGAAAGGGTATGTTATTATCACATGAGTCCTTAATAGCATTTATCTTCTTACGAAGCTACTTCACGTTGAAGCCAAGTCTCTCAGAATTCTCCAAGTTGAACTCCCAATAAAAGAGTACATCTGGAGTCACAGTATTTATGGCCTCAGCGCATATATCACTTACTAAACACAAGATAACACCTACTTGCATTGTTAAATAATAAGCGCGCTTGGGGTCTTTAGCAACGATGATGTGACCAAATTTATTCCATATTTTTCGCATGTTTCGGTATATCCAATGGAAACTTGAATCCACCAACTAGTTCGTGATATGGGAGTGATGCATCAAATGGAGGATCAAAAGCAATCCCTGCACTCGGGTATTCATGCACTACTATACGGTTCTCAATTCATCGGAGAAACTTCTATAGTCATGGCAAAAGTTTCTTCAGTCTCTTCTACTCGTGGGTTCGGTTTCTTCCGCTACACTTTGAAGCAACAACAATTGAAGTTTCGGTATCTTTAACAACATCATCAATAACTCCCTCACGAATTTGAATTGAAGAGATGGTTGTTTCTTCGTTGATAATCTCAGTGTTGCTCAAGTCATCATTATTAGCTCATTCATTCTCAACTTCGGTATTTGACACCTAATACGAAGATTACATGAGATTAGGATCATTCAAGTATGAAACCGAAAAAAATCATAAACTCCAACATATAAGTGGTCTAACATCATCAAAAGTTCTTCATTTTGCATGCTATACACCAGAAAATAACGCGGAAATCATAAAAACACGTTTTACAATAAGCTCTCTTGAGATGATTTTAAACTTCCCTGTACAAAACAACAAACTAGTAGCAATTGGTGAAGAATCTAAGGTCGAGTCATATACCATTCTCTTCGTATGGATTACATATACAACATATCAAAATTTCATAACAATTGGATGAATGAGCAAAAATATGTGATGAAAACATTGGACTACATGACAGTTGAAATTTTTCTGAAAATCTCCTGGAAATTTACTGTTTCGCTGATTTCATCCCCTAAAGGTGCTCAAAATATAAAATCTTCTTCAAAAAAGCTTGGAAATTTCCTGGGCATAAGGATGCATGGGTATATTGCGAAAATCCGACATCGTATGAATATTCTACAACGTTTTTGCTAAAGGGATGAATTCTGAAATTTCTGGTGACGATTTCGACAAAACTTTTCGTATATTCACATGAATTCTTATTCATTCATTCATAAATCAATAAATTTATGCTTCTATGGATAAAAATCAAGAGAAATACTTTTGGTGGTCTCCGAAGTGTTCAAGGACCTGGATTGCTCGTATCAACATTAAGAGCACCATTGCTTTCATTCGGTTTTGAGCTCTGGGAATTTTCTTTATCGCCATTTTCTGAGGATGAGCGAACACCACCAATACTCTCCACTTCCATGGCGACATCCTCCTGGATATATTCTCAACAATTAGCATTTTATCCGCAAAACATCTTAATTGGTTATATGGAGAAATACTTACGGCCTCTTCTTAACTCAAACCAGAAACTGTCTGCCCAGCAGCAGAGAACTGAAGACCGTCAATACTTGATGGAGTAAAATTCTGTAACAAAGTAACAAACATTGGTTTTACGATCCTAATTACACGGATGAGAAGAAGTCATGGTGAAAGAAATATCGACAACTCACCAAAGAAATCACTGGGGACTTTATGGTGTTAGGTAACATCTTATAATTCTTATTCCTGCCTTCTCCACCATGAATAGTCTCTTCAGTTTCTGAGAGGTCTACATCGATTCGAGGTCTTACGTTACGACCGTCCTGTAGAAAATTTTTGATGCAATAATCAAAATGCAATTATCATAATCTTATGAAGACTTCGTAAAGAATACTTACTTGTGAACATCCTGGAGATGTTTTCCGTTTATCACCACCAGGGAAATGCTTCAATCTTGGTCGAGTAGCAATCATCTTTGCATAAGGAGGCTCCCTCACTAAAGGTTGATCAAATCTCACGAAATCAAGTAAACGCCTGAGTTGTTGATCCCAAAAGTTTATGTAACCCGGAGTTACATATGTGATTCTCTCAGAGCTAGGAAACCAGAATTCACTTCCTTCCACATGTGTGCGGTCCAGACGGGTCATGAGCTGTTCAACTGAGGGTTTCCTTCTTCGAAAAGTCGGAACACACTGATCCATACCCATTTGCCTAGCTGCCCTATCAATATTGTATTCTTCCACTAAGAATTCGCCATGTATTATTGATATCAGATGACCAGGAGTGAAACTCAACATAAAAGACCTCTCGCTGTCGCTCAAATCAACACCAGATTTCAAAGTCATACTCTCTTCAGCATTAAAAGTTGTCAACTGAGAAATATAAGGATATACTGACACCCATGGGTGGAAGTTGAATTCAGATTCACGGTCTAAGACATCAACGAAGCGAGTCTTGAGTCGAGGTTGCTTTGTGGACCAGCATATGATCCTGGCATTGGCCTTCTCAGAGAAAACGTAGCGAGCATCAGTATTCAATCCTTGCAAGATGGTACGTGGAATGGGTGTATAATTCTTGAAATGCTCCCACATCAAAGCTTGAAGAAACATTGTATTGGCATAACATTCAATCTTCATAAAACCATTCGAGATGCTGGAGTCTATAATCAAGGAGTCTAAGTTAGAGTACAAAAAACCCAAGAACAAACTACCTATTGGGAGTTGCTCACCCTGAGCCATCTTAATTACAAAGGGAATCACGAACGACTTCAACAAACTTCCAGCATCTTCAAATACATCTATGGACAGCCATAAACACAAGAAAGCAGCAATAGATAACGTACCATCAACAGGCCACTCCAGAGGATTATCTCTCGGCCACCAATGTATTAACCAATGAGCATAACAACCTTTGCTGTCGGATGCCTTATTAATCTCCTCCATTGCGGTTGTCAAGATTTTAGAGATTGCAATTTCCTCTGATGAAGAAAGACTTTCGGGAAGGTTACTCGTGATTGGAAGATGCAACAAAGCAACTACATCTTCTAAAGTAATGGTAAACTATCCCTATTTGCATATGAAAGAGTGAGATGGAATAGACTAACGAGCAACTAGAGCTACCATACCTCGTGCATCATGAAAAATGAACAAGTCTCCGAAGCTTTGATATCTCGTATTATGTGCATCATGAAGCTTGGCTCGAACACGAGGAAAACCTAGCATATACCTCGCCAATCCAGAAAACTTTTCTAAAGGTGTCGAGAAAGCTTGAATTCAATGAGCGATGCGAAAAATATCCTCGTTCAAGACGTAACCGAATAGCTGCGGAGGAGTCACTAATTTTTCGAGTAACCTCTCTAGGATTTATCAAGACGAAATCTTTGGAGTTCTGAGATGCTTTTCAGGCCCTTGATCCTCAAAGAATGCATCCTCTATGTTTGGAACGTTCTTAATTCCAGGTGTTTTATCTTCGCCAACAGAAGTCTCACCCATGCATGTATCATCCCTGGAGGCATCATTATCTACACATGTATCATCTCTGGAGGCATTGGGGAAAGAGTGGAGGAGTTAACGATAGGAGGATCCCTTCTAGACACTTTAATACCTGCAATATTATTGTTAGTCTCGGCAAATAATAAGCTTCTGGATAATAATTTCATTGCCAGAATGAAAAAAAAAATAGAATATAATGGATCACGTTATCTTGTGCCTCTTGATGTGACACATTCTTGACAAGGTGATCGATCCATTAAGTAAAAAATTTATACTAGTAGTAGAGATGAAGTGATGTATTAATCTGCATAAAGTTTTATTAAAACCAAACTAAGCTAGAACTTTCAACAGAAATGTGCGCTCAAGCTTAATAAAAGATTTAGATAAATCAAATGTAAGTTTTATTCAAACATTTTGGCATGTGACCAGATCCAAAGAATTTACGAACAACATCAATAACATCCTTCCCTACAATGTGCCATTGTGATTGATAAAATCCAACTTGGGATCCATTAGGACCATGTGAACTCCAAGTCGGCATAGACTTAACATCATTAATAATTTCATTAGTTGTTGGAACTGAAACAAGAGTAATGTTATCATAATAAGATATAACATGAGGAATGATATCAAAGTCATCTTTAGAGAAGAGAGGACTAGTGAATGCAATAGAACTAAAATGGTTTGTATGAAGGTTTAACACTTCATCCCTATTTGTATACCAGTTAGCATAGCATCACTTAGTGTTATTCCTATGCAGTCTTTTCTTCACTATAGAACGAAAGTATCTAGTACTGTTATCCATGTCAAACATATGTTTGTGTCTAGAATTTTCCCTACAGAAACTAGTTAGTACGTTATACTAGTTATCAAGGTCTTTAGTTATATAACTTTAACTCTCATAAATTAGTCTTCAAAACTAACCTCTTTTTGAACAGCTTCAGGCTGATTTAGAAGATTATTGATAGTTTTTTGGATGCCTCCAAATCAAGTGTATTCATTTAAAAAAATATTCAATCTGGTACACTGAAGTTTATGCTTAACTTTATTAGTAGTACTTCCTGTAACATCTACATTCCATGCAATTTCTATTTGCTGATAAAGAGTCATGCTGCGTTCAAGTGCAAAAAATAAAATAAATTAAATGGTCTCCAAAGCTTCCTAGGAATGAGATCATTAATTAACAATATTGGGCAGTGACTAGAAGCCACATGATTCAGGTGAATAATTTTTCCTGAGAAAATTTTAAAGATCACTCGCTATTTCCTAAAGCCATATCTAATCTAGCCTTCTTAGGTCTTGTACCATAAATATTGTTATTCCAAGTAAAATCTTCCCTTCGTAACCTCAAATCCATTAAGCCAGAATCATTATCAACACTTTGAACCCAAGTGGCTGAGCTGTTGTTTTTCCTAGATAGATGAAAATTAAGATCCTATGACTATACAAGGTTGGAAAACATCTCTACTCAGATCATGTAAGAAATTCCATTGCTTCTTTTTATGGACATTATAAGTGGATCCATACATATATAAAGGAAATTAGGACCTACGGTTTACTAGGGTCTAGCTTAATTAGGGCATGAATAACGTTATCTGCAGTGCAATCTATGTATATGTTATACCATATTTCCATATAAGGATGAGCCCACCTCCATAGCCAAGTATATCAATATAGGTATAATTATATATGATAATGAATAGATTGAGCAATTGATACCCTAGGAACATCGACTTAAGTTTCACAGAGAAAAATAAAATCAGGGCTTTAAGATCTAACTAGATTTTGGAGTTGTTGTTTTGTAAAACTATTGTTGATACCCTGAATGTTCAAAGATTAATTTTTCAAGTTAAAAATACGGGAAAATTCCTGAAATTTTAAATAAAAATCGAGTATAGTATAGAAATAACCCTTTCCTTCCTGATGGTGTCATTGATTTTCCTTTCCCGGCCGCTGAGTGGCCTTTAAGGTTACTTGTGTAACATGATGGTTATCATTGAGTTGAGCTTCTAAGAATTGAGCAGATTGAGGTGCATATGTAGTTTGAGATTGAGTATTTCTTTGCGCGGATTGAGTTGCGCATGTAGTTAAAAGAAGAAAAAAAATTCCAAGAAAGAATGCATTGTATTGCTTTGAAATCTTATAAATGTTGTGATAAGAAATCATGAATGATTTCCCACCACTCATTACAGATGTTCAATCTTGTACAATGCTTAGCCGCTTTATCTGCGATAGAATTAAAATCTCTCCTAAGGTGACTAGTTTTAATGAATGAAAAAGAGTATATCAACATATAAAAATCGTGTATGATGGTACTACTAAACCAACAAAGACTATTATTTTTATTTTTAAAGTAATCCATTACTCTTTTTGGCATGACTATAGATTCTAATAGAGGCCAATTTCTTGCTACGCGCCCATTTGATGGCTTCAAGCACCTCTAGACACTCCGCCTCTTATGGATTCGTAGCTATGCATTTTAATGTTTTGCATTCCTTATAATTGCATGCATATGTATTCATATGGATACCAATACCAGTAATAATAGTATCTTTGTCAAAAGATGTATCACAGTAAATTAAGGTGCAATAATCAGGGACATTATCACTAGACACTACATTAGAGGTACTAATGGTCTGAATATTTATGGCTCCGCCAGAGGTATTAGATAACTGAATAGAAACATAATTCATCTACTATGTAGTGTCAATAGACAACCTTATTGCCAATCTAGCCGTAGCAGAAGGCCGTGTTGATTTCTGTTAGAAGAATTTAAAATATTTATCCCTCCAGATGCTTCATATCAAAATCTCAATATGTGTGTTTACATCTTGATTATTCTACAACCATTTCCCAATCCAATCCTTAATGGTTGGATTCATACCAATTGCATCATGTAAAGTGATATATCCATTTAAAGTTGCAGACCAGACAAAATTTGCAAACTGATAGTGTAAAATTAAATGCTCAGTGGATTCATTAACACTACTATGACACACGCTGCATGTAGTATTGTTATTAGTCACTTATTGAGATAGTCTAACTTTCATCGGCAGAATGTCAGAAATACATTTAGGAGAAAAAGCTACACTTTAGGAAGAAGGTGACATTTCCATAAAAATCCCTAGTTAAATCCCTATACTAGGATTTAACCATAAAAATCCATTCTGGGAAATTAGACCAAATCAATCTATCTTCATATAGATATGATATTCTAATCATCTTAATCCTATCAACATTTTCTGTAGTGAAAAAATCCTCTAACATGGGTTCATTCCATTGCTTGGTATTATGATCAATAAAATCAACAACAATAAGGTTTGGGTTGAGATATTGAATACAAACTGGAGTTCTAAAATTTTCTATCCAAGTATCCTCAAAAGCTTTAATACTCTTATCATTCTTAACTTCCAAAAACGAGTTAACTTTAACAATCTCTAGACCTCTACAGATGTCTTTTCATACCCAAGACGAGTCTTGCTTTTTCTTATAGTGTAAAGGATGATCATTACTAAAATACTTACATTTTATGATCCTAAAACATAATTCATCGGATCCATGAATCAATCTCCAAGATACTTTAGATAATAAAGATAGGTTAAACTTTTTTAAATCACGAAAACCTAGACCCCCTACATGCTTATGATTAAAAACTCCTTGCCATTGTTTCATATAATTGCACCTTGATTTTTTTCACCCCACCAAAAGTCTTTTCGAGACTTTTCCATTTGATAAATAATACTATCAGAAATCAGGAAGGAGTTCATATGATAAACATATGACGATTTCAAGATATTTTGGACCATGACTAACCTACATGTCTGAGTAAAGTGTTTATGTTTCTATTTTGCTACACTACTATCAAAGTGATCAACTAGAAAAACAAAAGATTTAGTTTTATTTATGTTAATGAAAAGAGGTATACCTAAATATTTATCATTTAAGTCAATTTTCTTAACTTTAAGGGTTCTTATAAGTGAGACACATTTATCTGGATGAAATTTTTTACTGAAAAAACAACCACATTTATCAAAGTTTATCATCTTTCCAGAAACAAAACTAAAAACATTTATGGCCTCAACTAGATTTTGTGCTTCGTAGTGAGTTTCCTTGGTGAAAAATAAACAGTCATTAACAAATAAAAGATGAGACCCACTAAGTACCTTATTAGTGACTCTAGCATCATGGATCCAATGTCTACTCTCACAAAGACATAAGATATACGGAGAAGTACTCCATACACAAAATAAAAAGGTATGGAGACAAGGGATCACCTTTTCTCGGACCCTAGTTGGTCTATACACATTGCAAGGGAACCATTCGAAGAACAAAGATGCTAATAGTAACCGACACATTGAAATATCAACTCACACCAATGATTCGAAAACCCAAAGCATTTTAGAACATCTATCAAAAAGACCACTTTACCATGTCAAAGGCCTTAGACATATCGAGTAATGCCAATGATTCCACTCTTAGCTTTCGTACTTTTCACATTATGAACAGTTTCATGCCCAATTATAACGTTGTCATGAATGTTCACATAGGCTACTTTGAAAAGGGAGATAATTTTTCTAAGTAATGGCTTCATCCCTGTTGACTATCAATTTAGAAATGATTTTATAAATGGTATTATGCGGAGATATTGGTCCTAAGTCAACGAGAGGACCCGAGAAGGGTTCATGTTCTTAGGGATTAGAGACGAAAAAATATGATTCATTTCTTTTAAAATATGTTTATTCGCAAAGAAAACTTTAGTGTTATTCCAAACATCTTGCTCAAAGAGATCAATTTTTTCTTTGTAAACCCCCGGAGGAAAACCATTCGGACCTGGTGCAGTCGAGGCTTTCATTTGTTTGATTGTCTCGTTAATTTCATCGAGAGAAATAAGTCTTAGCAGCATATCATTATCCTTGGCGGGTGATGAGGAGTTATGTAGTTAAGGAATTTGAATAGGATTGTAGTGGTATCAATGTTCTTGAAAATGGTTAACCAATAGATTTTCTATTTGTTTTACGTCATTATACCATTGACCACTACTGTACCAAGGACCTATGTGATTGAAATATCTTTTCCTATTTATAGAAGTATGATAAAAGCTCGGTGTCTCTATCAAAAAAATATTTCTTTATAAAATAAAATGAGGCCACTAATTAAACTTGCATATTGACCACTGAAAAAAAATCACGTTTGTCGGTCCATGCGAACGTACAAATACATAAAATTGTCCATGCCCATTGGAGTACTGCTTTATAGCCGGTTCCTATGGGAATGGTAAAGCCCCAGTTTTACCATTTTGCACCCACTATAGGCACGGCAAAGTGGCAAATTTTCCACTTAGCCAGGCCAGGTCAAGTTTCTAACGAGCGGTCGAGTCTCGACCACTCGATGTAATTTACATCGGCCGATTTTGTTTAAATCGCCAACGATTTACATTCGGCTGGTCGGTTTAGTCTTCATCGCCCGGTAGAATCTGATCCAACGACCATAAATCTCCCTTCCCCCTATAAATACCAAATTTCACTTCCATTTTAACTCACACCTTATATACTCTTCTCATTTATCAGATTTGTTAAAATGTAAACCGAATTTCATCATCCAACTCTTTCATTCACTCGTATTGTGTAGTTTTTTTTTTTTTTAATATGTCTCAATTTAATTCTCGATTAACTAAAAGTAAGAAGATTAGGGGTACAAAATTTTCCTTACCCGAAGATGAAAGCATTTGCAGAAACTATATGTTCTTTACGTACACAAGTGTTGATGGTGGATTTTCATTTAAGGTTAAAATTGTAAAAGCCAAAAAATTATGCGCTAACATCTTGTAAAAGATAAAGCCATTAATAAGTGTTGAATACTTCTTCACTTTACTAATTCACCTAGAATGGAGCATGTGACAACAATCCCATTCTGTGAATTAAATACACGAAATTCATCCAGTTGGAGCAAGTAGCAACATTCCCATATACCCGTGAATTTACAGCATTATTAATTAATGCGTAACCAGCCTTTGTATTTCTCAGCAACCAGCATCATCCAACTTCACCAGACATGATTGGATGGCGGATCAATTCCATAACCCCAAGCGGTATGGAATATTCGTTTCTTAGAACCAACGCGGGCCCCGCATGGTCGGCCTCCCAAAATATTGGCATAGCTTGCCAAAACGTCCAAACCAGAGCAAGTATGGACGGAAAACCCTAAATTAGGGTTTGCGGCACATTACATGTGTCGAAAAACTTGATCTCAACCATCCATCTTCGCAGGTATAAATGGAGGGTGTATATGTAGATTCAAAGGGCCCAGAGCATGTCAACATAATCACCGGGGCTCGCACATACCGACCAATCGGTTAGGACCAACCATGGTTGGTCATCCTAATTCGTGCGCTTAGAATAGAGCATGACGCACGGCCGTGAAACTCAAAACTAGGGTTTTGAACATCACGAGCGTCCATTTTCTCCGACACGAATGAAAGGCTCGAGATTAGATTAAGCAGGTCCGGTCATACCAGCATAACCATCATGGGCCCGTATATCCCCTCACTGATCGGCCAAGGCATATCATGCCCGGCTATCCCAAAACGCGCGTCCAAACTAGCATGTTCACACTTCCCAAATTGTAAATCGATCTCGACCACTCAACTTCGCGAGACGATTTGAGTGGCTTAGATCACGTTTTCATGGGATAGTCGTGTATAGGTGTGAACACCAGCCTACCACCTACATGCCAGCCGATCGTCCAAGGACCGACCAAGATTGCTCGTCTTGGAACGCGCGCCGAAGTTGGCACAATGCGCGGCTTTTGCGACACTAGTTTTCTCGGCACAAATTGATCTCGACCACTCAACTTCACTGCATTTAATTAAGTGGCCCAAATCACACTTTCGTGAGGTAATGGGGTATAGGCGCCTACACCGTCATGCCGTCTATGCGCATGAACGATCGGCCTGGCCAAAATCGTATCCCAAGCTTGGATTCGACCAGACCTCTTCTAAAACCCTGATTTCATTAACGGTCGCAGATGAGTGTCTCAAAGATCATCTCGTCCGTCCAACTTCACCGGCTTGGTTATACGGCTCTCGGTGGGAGTTAATTGGTCGGTGCGGCATCATGGTGATCACCATCCGTCACTCTACCACACCATGTGGTCGGTCAAGGTAGGATTTGCTTGAGCAACTTCCAAACCATCACATGAAGTAGGTTGGACATGAGGCTATTTTGAGACGCTCAAACAATGATGCTTCATACATGTTTGAGTATACTCGATGCGATACGCATAGAATACACACGATACTTCACAAGTATCAACTTCACGAATAACGCGAGTTATTCAACTTAGCATTACATGCTACCTTTTGTGGGTCCCACGATCCACACATTCAGAGACATCAATCATGTCACAAAGCTGGGGGATACATCTTTGGGGTATTGGTCGGCGGTTTACAGTGTGCAGCGCACAACACGCCATCACAAGAACGTGTCAGGAAGTCATGGACGGTCAAGTGATGATGGGAGGAATTTCTGAGAGTGATTGCTCGAAAAATTATTGTTGTTCAATCGTGGATCCAGAGACTTATTTATATTGTCAGAATAGCGAACATATTGATCCCCTCGTAAATGTGCGGTTTCATGAATGAAGAGTGGGAAAGTGGAAGATCGTGGTGAAACCAGTTCCCAAGTCGTGCGGATACTTGGTTAATTTTCCACCCACTACTTTGCTAACTCCTTCAAGCGGCACAACTTACTCACATTTCTCATCGTGGATGAATCCACGTGCCGTAAACCACCGAGACCAAAACCCTAAATGATATCCCCATGTGACGTGATTGAAGTCTCACGAATCGTGGAGTCGCAGATGACAGACGTGTATTTTATTAGTTTTAGATAGTGAATCTAAGTTTTGTTGAATTGCGCATGGTTAGAGATTTCTCTGCGATTCATGGATTTGAACGTGTTAGTTCTTATATTGATATTTCTCGTGTGCAATTATTGTAAATTCGAGCATCTGAGCAAGTATTTCTCGATTCAACTGTGAGTATTGATAGTTGGGCAATTGAGCAAGTATTGCTTAATTCGACAAATTATTGAATATTGATGATTGGATCAATATTCGAGCAATTGAGCAAGTATTCTTTGAATTCGATTTAATCATCAATATTGATAGTTGGACCAATATTCGAGCACGTGAGCAAGTATTGCTCAATTCGCGAATTATTGATGAATTCTTGGATATTGATAGTTGGATCAATATTCGAGCAACTTAGCAAACTGTGGATTCTTGAATATTGGTGGATCAATATTCGAGCAATTGAGCAAGTATTGCTCAATTCGAAGAATTGCGATAAATTATCGATCATCGAGCAATTGAGCAAGTATTGCTCAATTCGATAAATTATTTGTTTATTGGTGACGTGACCCGGTATTAAAATATTGGTAGATTAGAACATTATATAATTAATTCGTGTGTTGTTTGCTAGATTAACGTAAATTTATTTAGTGTTTGAACTTGCTTTCGAATGGTGATTTGTTGAGCGTTTGTTCGAAACCATAATTTTGAGCAATTGCTCAGCGATTGATTTAATTCTTTGAAAATAGGTCATGAGCAAGGGAGGGACCGACCACATGTGACTATGGACGTCTATGTGATGCCCAATTTCTCGAGTGAGCGTTACACCAGGGTCCTGAGTTGGCCATTTGGTGACGGAATGTCGATTAAATGCCGGTTTCATCATTTATTGAAATAGTGCTGGATTGAGCATTAGGTGATAAAACCTAATTATAGAAAAGTGAGGGACCGACCAAGGTGGCATGAGACCGGCCCTTGGTGTTCGTGGGACCACTGATGGGTTTGCACAAACTCTGAGTTGGTTGTGAAGAGTTTGGACCCAATATGAGCGATTGCACAAATTAGGTCAAAAGTATGAAAACGTGTGGGACCGGCTTTGTGAAAGCCATAGGGATGATCTTGGTCGGTCAAGAAGGCGTGCACGTGCTACCATGGTGTCCGTGTTTTCGTACTGAGAGTTTCAGTATTTTTTGATGTGCGTTTGAGCAATATTTTGGATATTCGGAAGAGTTCGATCTTTGACTGAAATCCTCGATTTTGCTCGAATGAGCAAGTATGCTCGTTTGTTCAATATTTTGTGAATATTAAATAATATTTTAATATATTTTTCTTGAGTAGCCTAGTCGGTCATGTGACCATGTTGACTTTTGGCTTTTTCATGGTTCGCGCAAAAACTGGGGAGTTTCACAAGATGAGAAAACTAACAATTTATGAAAGATTAGGGATTGCAAGGTGTGGGACCGGCCACGACTATGGCATGGCCGGCTGGCTATGTTGCCCGGTCCCGCAACACCTTTCCCTATTTATATTATTATTTTTTTTGTGAAATCCCACAAAAATATGGAGAAACCATGAAAATATGGAGAAACCACGAGTTTTGCTCAAACAAGGAAAGTTCTTTGGAATGGAGGAGTCGTCATGAGTTTATGAAAACAACAAAAATAAGGAAAATAATGGAGGAAGCATGGGACCGGCCACGATAGCTAGGGCACGGCCGGCGGGCAGTGGGACCGGCCCATGGGCGCTTCTCCATTATTTTAATGTTATTATTTTCTCTCTCCTGTTTTGTGCGGGATTCCTCATTTGTCCATATTTTGGATGCGCGTTCGCGCATTTGGGTGCTCGTTTATGCATCATTGTCGAATACCTCGCCTTTTCCAAACATTAGAAGACATCCTTCTCACAAGATAGTCCTGCTCTCCAGTTCAGAAAATATGGAAGCTGATCCATCTTCTTGTTCAACACTTGTGATGAGATTTTTTCTCCGGAGAAACGAATATCCGCCTTCTCCTATCGACTTCAATATTTGCCATACTCCACTGGGTTCTTATGAAGGATGGATGAGACGCATGTTGAATAATAAAGACATTAAAGCCAATTTGACCAAAGCGCAAATCCTCAATGCAGTCATGGCATCTGCTACTCTTGAAATTAAGAAAGATGTTGCAGGCTTGATTACTTTCATTTCTCGGTGGCGCCCTTCTACTCATATATCTATATCTAGATGGGGAGAGATGACTATTACTCTGGAGAGTGTAGCTGCATTAATGAACACCCGCCTCGCCAGGAAGTCTTTCTTACGAGCTCTCTGATACGGAACAACGTAATTATGACGCTATACTTCAAAAGGTGGCGGGATTCGACCGTATGGACAAGGAGGAGAAAAAAGATACGAGATGCTTTTACACCTGGTGGGTGTCGTAGTGGTCTCCTGCAGACCCAGAACAGGATCAAGAGTTGGAAAACGAGCTCAACATGATTGCGTTCCTTTCTTTATGGTTATACAGAGATATATTTGATGACGGTTCTGGAAAGAAGACCATAAGAGGTGATCTCGTTAGGATCGCTATAAAGCTGGAAAAAGGTAAAGTTCTTCCCCTAGGTGCCTTGTTCCTTGGATCGTTGTATTCTCATCTGGATGCCTTAGCAATGGACATGCATGTTTCTAACGGGTACAAGAAGGTGGATTCGCACGTTCACTTCGCTTTTCTTCAGCATTCTTATGGGAACATTTCAAAAGCTATGCTCCTGCTCCTGCAAATTCGTTCAGTAGTTTGTATGGTGGCTCGAGAATACTCCGTTGGCATAGGAGGCGTCCCAGAACCGACGTGAAACTCGTGGACATATTTGACAATGTGTTTTTTTACAGATTTCCGTCCATGGGGGCCGATCCACTCTTCCATTGTTCAGCCGAAGACTTTTGCTATTGCTTATGACGGTCACGATCTTTGTGTTGCGTCGAGATGCCAAGACTGTGAAGTTTGGAGAACTTATTTCTTTGTTGATGATGGATTTTCGTTCGAGGTTGAGTTTGTAAAAAACCGGAAAAATCATGCGTTTGACATCTTGTAAAAGATAAAGCCATTTATAAGTGTTGGATACTCCCTCACTTAATTGACCTTGTATTTCTTTGTACTCATTATCGGTGTGGCATGACGATCGAGTGTTACTCTTCTGTGAGTAACACGAACCTCAAGCACTATAATGAATCATTATCGGTGTGGCAAGACGACCGAGTGTTACTCTTACGAGTAACACGAACCTCCAAACACTACAATGAAACCATGTACGAAATACCCGTCTGGCTGATTCTCGGTGTGTTATACTGCCCGAGCCCTCTCGGTGTGTTATACTAGCCCGATTGAGCCCTTTACCGGTGTGTTATACTAGCCCGATTGAGCATTCGGACTTGACTGCATCGAGTCTCCGAATATGATTCGATCGCAGTCATCCAACTCCACAAGCATGATTGGATGACCACATATCAATTCCATCACCCTAAGCATGGTATGGAATACCCACGCCTTAGCTTGCCGGATATGATTCGATCGCGATCATCCAATTCCACAAGCATGATTGGATGACCCCAGATCAATTCCATCACCCCCAAGCAGGTATGGAATACATACAGCCGACCCCGCATGGTCGACCATTGGCCTTCGCTTGCCAAGAAACCGTCCATACCAAGCATTATGGACGGAAAACCTAAATTAGGGTTTGCGGCATATTACATGTGCCGCAAAACAGTCTCAACCATCCATCTTCGCAGTATAGATGGAGGATGTAGATGTAGACTCAAAGGGCCCGGAGCATGTCGACACAATCACCATGTGACCGCCTACACACTTGACCAATCGGTCAAAACCAACCATGGTTGGTTACAACACATTCGTCGCTTTGAAATAGCATGGTCGCGCGGCTTTGAAAGCCAAAAATAGGGATCAAGCCATCACGCGCGTCCATCTTCTCCGGCACGAATGGAGGGTCACAGATTAGATTAAGCAGGTCCGGTCATACCAGCATGACCACCGTGGGCCCATCTACCTCTTCATGCGGTCGGCCAAGGCATATCACTCCTGGCCAATCCAAAACGCCCGCTCAAACATGCGTGGATACACTTCCCAAATTGCAAATCGATCTCGACCACTCAACTTCACCGGACGAATTGGGTGGCTTAGATCACGTTTTCATGGGACGGTGAGACATGGCGTGAACATCAGCCTACCATCTTCACGCCAAACCAACCGGCCAAGACCGACCAAGCTAGGTCGTCTTGGAAAACGCCGCAGGAAAAGTGCAGCGCGGCGGCTTCTTCTTGGTATCAAACCCTTGTCGCAAAATCAATCTCGACCACTCCTCTTTGACGGTCAAATTGAGTGGCCCCGGATCGCGCTTTCATGAGGGAACGGAATACGTGCACCTACACCATCATGCCGTCAACACGCATGTATGGTCGGTCCTCTCCAAAATCCTTCCCATGCTTGGTTTCGACCAGGCGGAGAGTGATGCTTGCGCACCTCTTCAAAAACCCTAATATTCATTAACGGTATGCAGATGAGTATCTCAAGGCTCATCTCATCCGTCCAACTTCACCAGCTTGGTTACACACAACCGGTCGGGAGTCAATTGGTCGAAGGCGTCATTACCCATCGCCTTACCACACCACAATGCAAAGACTGCATGAAATACACACGATACTTCACAAGTATCGACTTTTCGAATAACGTGATTATTCAATTCAGCATTACATGCTATCTTTCGTGGATCCACGATCCACATTCCGGACATCAATCATGTCACAAATGGGGATACATGCGGGGTATTGGTCGGCGGTTTACGGCGTGCGGCAAGCGCAACGCGCCATCACAAGAACGTGTTAGGAAGTCATGGACGGTTAGAGATGAACAGGAAAAGTGGGCAAGACTGGTCGTGTGTTACCGACACACAACTCCACTACTCCATCATTCCACTACCTCCACTTCCCACGAGAAACGTGAATGAGGCTCAATGACTTGTATAAATAGGTTCTCCGCCCTATTTCAAACAACAAGGAAGAAGGAGACAGAACAACACAAGTTCAGTCGACAGAAACCAAGTGTTAATACAAAAACCGTATTCAAACACTCGAGCCCTTGCTTGCATCAACCGTAAAGCTTGCTCGTCCTTCAATTTACAAGTCATAAGCAAGCCAACACCTTCACAATCTCAACACCTTCTTCGCTTCCCTCCCTAAGATCAACCCCATCTCCTTCACTTTGTGACCGAAACAAGTCCGGGAACGGCCATTTCTTGGTTTAGGCCGGACTTGCACGATTGATCTCTCGAATCTACAAGCACTCACCGCGCAGTTGTATTTGTTGAAAGGTTTAAATTCATTCCTCATCCACACCCCAAATTACCAAATTCTGCAGGAGTAGTTTTCACCCATCAACAATTGGCGACCACGGTGGGAGATTGATCTATCGGTTGCACGAATTCTCAATTTTTCGGTTTCCATCTCACAATGTATCAGGAAACCACAGGCGGTTCAGATACCATGGGAAGTGTAACTAGAATGCTGGAGGATGTCTTGGCAAATCAGGCCGGTATCACCAGAAAGCAGAGCGAGACATTTCGCCTTTTGAATGATATGGCAGCACAATTACAAGAAGGATGCATCCACTCAGGCAGCGCAAGAAATGTTGAAACCTTAACCAGGAATCACACCTTTACCGGTGGAGAAGCAAAAAGGGCGCGTAACCGCAGGAGACTCAGGAAAGATGAACAGCACGGTCCAGTCGACAATGAAGATCCGAGGCAACTCCACGGGAGAAAAGACTTGTCCGGAGTACTACAATGTCTGCCGGATAAAGAAAGGGAGCCTGCAGCCTATGGAGCCCTGCTAGAAGATTTGTATTTCAAAACTCTTATTGAAGCACGGAGGACTGTCCAATCGCGTCGGCCTTCCAACCAACTCGAAGGAACGCTTGAGGAAGGAGAAATCAATGGAAATACCGAATACGAGAGGATGGGAGCGTTCAATCCGATCACTCGGCGAGTGACATCACGACACCTTCTACATCCCTTTACCTAGGCGGCGACCTTGCGAATATGATGGCACTCGCAAATCTTCCAACTTCATCTCCGTTCCACGTCAAAGCCGCGGGAGACATTGCAACGCTCGCTAACGCAGGAAAAGCTAGACTCAAGGTACTTACATTTCCCTTCCCAATGAAGGAGATTACTGGAGCTGTTTGGAGACGTGGGTGCGAAATGGAGAGATGGAGCTACCCCGCATGGCGTCCGCCTGCGATCAAGAAGTAATGGACCCGAGGTCTTGTCATTACCACCGGTTCCTTCATCACCCCACTAAAGTGAATGCAACGCTTTGAAGCGCATTGTTTAGGAGAAGCTTGGTTCAGAGAGATAGCTTGCAAAGGATTTTCTTAGAGACCACTCCGGTTTGATATAAGTGAGGCTTCAAAAGGCAAGTAAGTTTTACTCAACAACTTTACAAGAAAGATAGTTTAGAATTCTTCAGGGACTTAGCATCCTTACGTGGAGAAAGAGGCTCAATGATCAAACGCCATGTTTGTTTGTACCTCCCTTTCACATAACATTTGCAATTTCATGTAATATGTGCAATCATTCATGACCAAGATGCAAATCTCATAATCTCTTTCAAAGGGGTTGTTCACAAAACTATCTCAAAATAAGCCGATTCAATTACCTATTATTCCAAAACCGGAAGTCAAAGAAAATCCTCACTATCACTCAAAAAGAAAATCCTCACTATCACTCAAAAGCATCTAAAAGAAAAGACAAGTAGGTAGCTACGATCTTTCAAGGAAAGTCCTTCAGCAGCAACTCGTCCTTCCGGGGGCAAGAGACTTTCATCCTTTGAAGTACAACCCGCTTGACTTCAATTCCTTAGGCAACTTTTCAACCTCTTCTTCTGGCGAGTAACACAAAGATGTATGAGAAGGGCTCCGTCCTATAATTTCGGAGCTACCGTGGTCAATACACCTTATGCAGCCGTCACTCCTACCACCGTGCCCCGTAGCGAGGAGATGTTCCGATGAAGAAGTGTAACACCTCCCGTCACTGCAGTCGAGCAGCCGCAAATCAGAGCAACTCCTCAAGCGTAACGCCTCCAGTAGTCACGAGAGCAACAACTTTCACTCCTGCATCAGGACGAGGAGCCGGAGGGACGAGAGGAGGACCACCATCCATTACCATTTCAGACTTGATGGAGAAGGAAGTTCTTGCTAAGACTCAAACGGATATGGCCGCAACTCGAGAAAAGAGGTATTTCAGAGCCTTGACCTACGTGGCCTCGATAAAATGAGCGACATCGATATGAACGGTCATGTCATGGAGATTCCTACACTGGGGACTGATCCTCACAACGATCCTCCCCAGTCCAACAGATTTACTACGAATCGAGACCAAAGTGGATTAGGAAGCGGCATCTCTAGTGGAAAGCTTGTGTGAACTCTTGCGCCTCTCAAAGAATCAACGTGCGAGAGATGTTTCCGTAATTAATAAAATAGCTCGGACGTACACCGACTCCTTCACGTCCGTAAGTCTTAATCGCATCGAAAACACCCTTAAATAATGTTACATTTGAGAAGACGACATGATGGCAGAAAAAGATCACGACCAGGCCCTACATGTTACCGCACACATCAAGGGTTCGAGTTCGGGGAGGGCCCTCGTCGACACGGGGAGCATCTTCCAATGTGATTTCTCTCAAGACTCTCGGGACGGCCAAGGTTAGCCCATGCAAGATTGTGCGTCATCCCACCACAATGACGGACTTGAAGGAAACCAGACCAGCACATACGGTGAAGCTTCAACCCATACTCACACCAAAAGGGGACGCACTTTCGAAAGCAAGACGTGATTAGAAGGGAAGACAATATCTGGCGTCGGTTAGCAATTAGCGTAAGAGATCGACACCGAGTCTCTCCGCCCAATGGAATGCTCCAAAAGTGATTCTCCTCTGCGAACATCGACATGTTAGTAGATGCAACCAGCGGACATGGCATGTTCTCCTCCATGGATGGATGTAGCGGCTACAAACAGATAAGGATGTACGAGCATGATGCAAGTAAGATATCTTTTCGAACTCCTCTCGGAAATTTTTATTATACCTTGCTGCCATTTGGTTTAAAGAGTGCCGGTTCAATGTATAACCGCTCTATAATCGGTAATCTTCCACTGAGCCGATACCTCAAGGGAGCGACCTCAAGAAGATAACGATGTCCAAACCGTCATATCGAGAGAGATCCCGGCGAGTTACTCTATCGGACGGTGGTCGAACAAGATCCGGGTGAGTCACTTTATCGGACAATGGTACATGTCTATCACGCTATATTGGAGAATCCGCGCTTTGGTCATCCTGCGGAGCTGTTGAACGCTCATCTACAACAACATATGCCCCGATAGAAAGAACCGGGCCTGCGGAAGAGCCTCATAATGTTTGTAGGGGCATATATCTCACCAACGGGCAATACAACATTCGGCCTTCTAAGTAGCGGTTCCTTGAAGCGACAAGAGGAAAACCACCAAGATACAACATCATGCGCGTCTATCAACTCCAACTCAGGTACCACGTGCACGAATCCCACAATGATGAAACAACGTCCAAGGTATTCCATACCAGCTCGACAACAACCACTACGGACAAACCATGTAAAACCACGCTTGGGGATCGAGGCTCGAGCATGAAGTTCCTTCACCGTCGATCGAGGACTTCTTCAACACGAGAAAGATGGTCTCATCAAGAATCATGGAATTCGCAAGGGTAAATCGAAGCGGAGAGGAAGCCACTTCAACTCTCCCTCCCGCGTAAGCCGCTTCAATAGTCTATTCAAGAGACGCCTCAATGCTCTCTCCGGACCCTGTTCGCTTCGGAATCCCCGCTTCAACACTCTCCAGGATCTACCTCAACGTTCGCGCCGAAACCACTTTAACATCCTCTCGAGTCGTTTCAACACTCAAGCTACATCAATAATCTGCACTCTAAGTTATCTTTGATGTACTCATTGCTTAAATGTACGTCTCATCCATCCTTCATGAGGACCAGTAGGAGCATGAAGAACCCTAAAGTCGATATGAGGTGGGTTATCCGGTGGAACGAATATTTTCATAGTTGAAAGGGCGCGGTGAACAGCTCATCATCAACGTTCGGCATATCTTTGAAGCTATCAACACTTCCCGACTTGACACCAGACATTATCTCGGAAGACATCTCAACAGGATTCTTTCTACCGCAATGAAATAAAAAGCAGGAATTAGAACTTGTATGAAAGCATATGAGAAGTGTCGCCACACACGGCAAGACACAACTCACACAATGGCCATCCAAACATCATTCAAGTCTCGGTATTGATCAAGCTTCATACGGTACAAGCCTCAAGTGGTATTGCTCAAGTCAAAATTTGGTATTGCTCAAGTCGCAAAGGTGGTGTTAATCACGACATAAGGCTGGTATAATAGGCGCACACAAGCAGGGCCGGTTTGATCGAAGCACATGGGCTGACGTTTGAAGCATGTACACGGTGGACCCCACTTTCAACCGAAGTGCAGACACAACAAGCCCACGTTCGATCAAGCGAGCGCGATAACCCCACGAACGAAGCGGCGCAAGATCGATCGGTCGATTAGGCACATCCCCACGATTGAACGAAGCGGCGCAATAGCCCCTCGGCCAAGCAGTCATAGCAAGGTTGATCGAAGCGAGCAAGACCGACATCATGCTAGGGGAACACTTTTACGGACGTCTCTTGAACGTGACATGCTCGAAGGACAGATGACCGTCTCTCCGGTAACATCTAACATTGTCTCATAAGTTTTATCTTTCTTGTCACCATCTCATGCCTACCACACAATAGTGTAACCATTGTGTGCTAGGCGAAGAGGACTTAATGTTGATGGTGGATTTTCGTTCAAGGTTGAGTTTTTAAAAATTTAGAAAAATCATCGCCGACATCTTGTAAAAGATAAAGCCATTTATAAGTGTTGGATACTCCCTCACTTAATTGACCTTGTATTTCTTGTACTCAGTGTGGCATGACGACTGAGTGTTACTCTTACAGAGTAACATGAACCTCCAAGCACTATAATGAATCATTATCAGTGTGGCATGACGACTGAGTAACACGAACCTCCAAACACTACAATGAAACCATGTACGAAATACCCGTACGAGCCGATTCTCGGTGTGTTATACTAGCCCGAGCCCTCTCGATGTGTTATACTAGCCCGATTGAGCCCTCTCGGTGTGTTATACTAGCCCGATTGAGCATTCGGACTTAACCGCATCGGTTTCGAATATGATTCGATCGCAGTCATCCAACTCCACAAGCATGATTGGATGACCACATATCAATTCCATCACCCTAAGCATGGTATGGAATACCCACGGCCTTAGCTTGCCGAGATATGATCGATCGCAGTCATCGATTCCACAAGCATGATTGGATGACCCCGGATCAATTCCATCACCCCAAGCAGGTATGGAATACATACGGCCGGCCCGCATGGTCGACCATTGGCCTTCGCTTGCCAAGAAACCGTCCATACCAAGCATTATGAATGGAAAACCTAAATTAGGGTTTGCGGCATATTACATGTCCGCAAAACAGTCTCAACCATCCATCTTCGCGCGGTATAGATGGAGGATGTAGATGTAGACTCAAAGGGCCGGAGCATGTCGACACAATCACCATGTGACCGCCTACACACTTGACCAATCGGTCAAAACCAACCATGGTTGGTTACAACACATTCGTCGCTTTGAAATAGCATGGTCGCGCGGCTTTGAAAGCCAAAAATAGGATCAAGCCATCACGCGCGTCCATCTTCTCCGGCACGAATGGAGGGTCCAGATTAGATTAAGCAGTCCGGTCATACCATGACATGACCACCGTGGGCCCATCTACCTCTTCATGCGGTCGGCCAAGGCATATCACGCCTGGCCAATCCAAAACGCCCGCTCAAACATGCGTGGATACACTTCCCAAATTGCAAATCGATCTCGACCACTCAACTTCACCGGACGAATTGGGTGGCTTAGATCACGTTTTCATGGGACGGTGAGACATGGGCGTGAACATCAGCCTACCATCTTCACGCCAAACCAACCGGCCAAGACCGACCAAGCTAGGTCGTCTTGGAAAACGCGGAAAAGGGTGCGGCGCGCGGCTTCTTGCGGTATCAAACCCTTGTCGCAAAATCAATCTCGACCACTCCTCTTGACGGTCAAATTGAGTGGCCCGAGATCGCGCTTTCATGAGGGAACGGAATACGAGCACCTACACCATCATGCCGTCAACACGCATGTATGGTCGGTCCTCTCCAAAATCCTTCCCATGCTTGGTTTCGACCAAGGCTGGAGAGTGATGCTTGCGCACCTCTTCAAAACCCTAATATTCATTAACGGTCGCAGATGAGTATCTCAAGGCTCATCTCATCTCCCAACTTCACCGACTTGGTTACACAACCCCGGTCGGGAGTCAATTGGTCGATAAGGCGTCATTACCCATCGCCTTACCACACCACAATGCGACACTGCATGAAATACACACGATACTTCACAAGTATCGACTTTTTGAATAACGCAGATTATTCAATTCAGCATTACATGCTATCTTTCGTGGATCCACGATCCACATTCAGAACATCAATCATGTCACAAACCGGGGATACATACTTTGGGGTATTGGTCCAGCGGTTTACGGCGTGCGTCGCGCCATCACAGAACGTGTTAGGAAGTCATGGACGGTTAGAGATGAACGGGGGAAAAGTGGGCAAGACCGGTCGTGTGTTACCGACACACAACTCCACTTACTCCATCATTCCACTACCTCCACTTCCCTCGAGAAACGTGAATGAGGCTCAATGACTTGTATAAATAGGTTCTCCGCCCTATTTCAAACAACAAGGAAGAAGGAGACAGAACAACACAAGTTCAGTCGACAGAAACCAAGTGTTAATACAAAAACCGTATTCAAACACTCAGAGCCTGCTTGCATCAACCGTAAGCTTGCTCGTCCTTCTGTTACAAGTCATAAGCAAGCCAACACCTTCACAATCTCAACACCTTCTTCGCTTCCCTCCCTAAGATCAACCCCATCTCCTTCACTTTGTGACCGAAACAAGTCTGGAACGGCCATTTCTTGGTTTAGGCCGGACTTGCACGGATTGATCTCTCGAATCTCAAGCGCTCACCGCGCGGTGCATTTGTTGAAAGGTTTAAATTCATTCCTCATCCACACCCCAAATTACCAAATTCTGCGTGGAGTAGTTTTCACCCATCAACACTGCATAGTTGCATTCCGGGATATATTAAAGTCTCTATTCAACGAAGCTCTTCCATCGTGACTCCGTAAAACATTGGATACTGTGGCTGCTCGTCAAATGGGATTTGACCAGGTGTTCCCATTCATCCGTCAGTCGAGGCTCTGAAAGAATTTATCCGGGTATCTTTGATGCCGACGTGTTCTTGGCATCGCAGTCTTCCATTCTGGCCTATTGGGAGAAACCTGGTGGTAAGCAGATAAGTACAAGGAATTTTGGAGGAGGCAACCGTTGACTTTCCGAGAATTCTCGGAGAATGTTGTGACAGATTCCGTGGTGAGCCATCTTCGACGTTTTGAAGAATCATTTCCATTTGAAGCCACTTCCAAACGTACAGTAGAGGATTGCAGTCCCAAGTAGGAGAAGATCTAAGAGGCGAGGCATGTGGCTCGGTGATCCTCAATTCCTCAATATGCGGTATTTAAATCTCCTTTTGTTGATTCCTTCATTTCTCGAGTAAATTCTTCTAAGAGTAATCCTTGCTTGAAATCGGGAATTCGAAGAGAATGTTTTCACAAGGTTGGTGCGCATCTGAAGAGAAGTAGTAACGTTGGCCTTCATGTTGAGAAGTCGACGCGGTGCGATCTTTACGTTGGGAAGTCGGCAAAAACGGGCTCCTTTTCCAGGACCATGACAAAGATGATGCAATCTCGGTTGGACAAGGTGCTTCCCTAAGTGATCTTGTTGACGGGCCGTGATGGAAATCAGCACCCGCAGTGAAGTAGACATCGGGAGGAATGTAAGAGGCGAAATCCGCTATTGTTGAGGTGGCTCCCCTTGAAGAACGTTCAACAAGTTTCGATCAATAAGGCTGTCAGTGGTGACTTCTTCCGAAAGGCCTCCCCAACCGACAAGGCTCCTGTGATTGGTGAAGTATCGGTAATGCAGCACGGGGCTTTGTTCGATCCTCCTTTCACTTTGTCCCTTATACGGGTCATGTTTTGGTTGGAAGATGCGGTGTGCGGCTCGGTTTGAAGGGTTGTACAGCGATATGGGAGAAGCATGGCCATATTGCTACCACTACGAAGCTCAAGAGTCGTCTTGCGTTGGTCAATCGCGTCCGGGAAGCTTTATTTTCTATCCATGGGATGAGCATCACGGCCTGGTCGAACCGTTTCTGAGGAGATGATTGAAGACTGGAAGTGCCATCGAGACGTGTTTGTGCGGTATGACTTCAATGATCCTTGGTTCTTCAAAGGGTTCTCCGAGATTCAGGAGCTCCAGAAATTACAAGATGAAGTCCCTTCTGCAGACTGTGTTACTCGCCAGGAAGAAGAGGTTGAAAAGTTGTCTAAGGAATTGAAGCTGAAGCAGGTTGTACTTCAAAGGATGAAAGTCTCTCTTGCCCAGAAGGACGATTTCTTTGTTGAAGGACTTTCCTTGAAGGATTCTCGCTACCTACTTGTCTTTTCTTTTAGATGTTTTTCTTTTTTGAGTGATAGCGAGGATTTCCTTTGACTCTAGGTTTTTTTGAATTAATAGGTAATTGAATTGGTTTATTTTGAGATAGTTTGGTGAATAATTTTTATGAAAGAGGTTATTTTAAATGGAATTTGCATCTTGGTCATGAATGATTGCACATGTCATATGAAATTGCAAACGTTGCATAAAAGGGAAGTATGAATGAAACAAACATGGCATTTGATCATTGAGCCTCTTTCTCTATGTACGGGATGCCAAGTCCCCAGTGAATTCTAAAGCTATATTTCCTGTAAAATTTTTGAATAGAACTTACTTGCTTTTGAAGCTTTACTTGTATCAACCGAAGTAGCCTCTCTAAGGAAATCATACGCATTAATCTCTCAGATAATGAGAGCTATCCCTCTGAACCAAGCTTCTCCTGAACAATGCGCTTCAAAGTGTTGCATTCATTTGGTGGGGTGGTGAAGGAATCGGGGGAAATGACAGTACCTCGGGTCCATTACTTCTTGATCAGTTGGTGGACGCCATACATGAGGTAGTTCCACCTCTCTGTTTCGTACCCACGCCTCCAGCAACTCCAAAATCTTTTCCATTGGGAACGGAAAGTGTAGGTACTTCGGGTCTAGCTTTTCCTGCATTCGTGGGTGTTGTGGTGTCTCTACATGGCTTCGATGTGGATCACGTTTCGAGGATGAAGTTGGAAGACTTGTGAGTGCCATCATATCTGCGGATCGCTTGCCTGGGTAAAGGGGTGTGGAAGGTATCGTAATATCACTGTTGAGTGATCGAATTGAACGCTCCCATCCTATGTATTCACGTATTTCCTGATTGATCTCTCCTTCCTCAAGCATTTCTTCGCTTGGTTGAAAGGTCGATGCGGATTGGGCCGAGTCTTAGGGCTTCAACAAGAGTTTTGAGATATAAATCTTCTAGCGAGAGCTCCGTAAAGCTGAGTTCCCTCTCTTTATCTGGAAGACATTGTAGTACTCAGGACAAGCCTTTCCTCTGTGGGAGTTGCCTCGAGTCTTCATTGTTGGATGGACCATGTTGTTCATCTTTCCTGAACCTCCTGCGATTACGCGCTCTTTTTGCTTCTCCACTGGTAAAGGTGTGACCCCTGGTTAAGGATCCAGCGTTTCTCGTACTGTCTGAGTAGATTTGCTCCGTCTTCTAGCGATACTAGCTTGATTTTCCAAGACATCCTCCAGCATCCTAGCTACACTCCCTATGGTATCTGAACCACCTGTGGTTTCCTGGTGAGGATACATCGCGAGATGAAAACAGAAAAATTGAGGATTCGATTTTTTTTTGTATGTGGAGAGATCAACCTCCCACTGTGGTCGCCAATTGTTTATAGGTGAAAACTATTCCTGCAGGATTTGGTAATTTGGGGTGTGTGGATGAGGAATGAATCTAAACCCTAAACAAATGCAATGCGCGGTGAGTGCTTGTAGATTCGAGAAATCAATCTATACAATTCTGGCCTAAACCAAGAAATGGCCGTTCCAGACTTGTTTCGGTCACAAAGTGAAGGAGATGGGGTTGATCTTAGGGAGGGAAGCGAAGAAGGTGTTGAGATTATGAAGGTGTTGGCTATGTATGACTTGTATCAGAAAGCTGAACTGGCTCACAGGATGTAAGCTATCGGTTCCGGTGTTTGAATACGATGGTATCAACACTTGCCTCTGTTGTCTGGACTTGTTCTTGTTTTTGAAAAATAGGATGGAGAACCTATTTATACAAGTCTTTTAGCCTAACCCTCGTATCTCGTGGGAAGTGGAGAAAGTGGAGTGATGGAGTAGTGGAGTAATGTGAAAGTGTCACACGACCAGGCTTGCCTACTTGCCTACTTGAAACTGAGTAATAAAAGTGAGTAGTTTTTATTATCAATTCATAGGATCAGCCGTGGATTCGACCATGAATTCAGAATAATAAAATAGGTATTACCATTCCATGGGATCATGGATTCAACCACAGAATCGGAGTAATAAAGTAGTTATTACCATTTCATGAGATCAGTTGTGGATTCGACCATGAAATCAGAGTAATAAAATAAGTGGTGATGTTGCCATTTCATGAGAACAATCATGGGTTCGACCATGAAATCAGAGTAATATCTATCACCATTTCATGAGATCAGCCGTGGATTCGATTATGAAATCGGAGTAATACATTTATATATTACCATTTCGATCATGAAATAGGAGTAATGAGATAAGATAGATTATCTTCTAGGAATTCAGTGGTGAATGTCACGATAGAATTTAATCTCTTGCGTATAGTCGGTGAAACATCGAGGGTTGCGAAGTCCTGAAGATGTTATTGCTCTCAATCTTACGGAGAACCACACGGATCTATACACGATCTCTCTACATAATCGGGAACAGTGATTGTCACCGAGCGTCTGAAGGCGTTATTGCTCTCAATTTTACGGAGAACCATTGATCGTTCTTCTATGTAGAGGGGGTCTCTCTCATGTAGTCGGGGGAGCAGTGAGTATCACCGAGCGTCCTAAAGGCGTTATTATTCTCAATCTACGGAGAACCTCCCAATTATGTTATTCTACATAGAGGGTACGACGAAAATGTCAGGGATCGAACGCTCAGCTAGTGGAGGCTTTTCGAAAGAGATATTCATCGTGGCTTCGTAAAATATGAATCGTCGCTTGCCTGAAAGCCGTGTCAGAAACATGCATCATGATTTTACGGTTTTTCCCTTTGTTGAAAATCCACCATCTACAATTCCATATGTATTAATAGTTTTATCACTAAAATTGACAAAGGGGGAGATTGTTAGAGCATTGATAGGTCGAACTCGCATGCGTTTCTATCTCAAGCATGTTTGTCAATGTTAGTGATCAAAACTATAAGTCTTGATTTCTAGCCTATTATAGTTAAAGGTCTCAGACTAGGATAGAAAGTGTAGTTGAGCTCAATGGCAATCATCATACAAGACGAAGGACTACTCAAGGAACTGGTGGAACTTCATCGACTAAAAGGTATGTGGAGACTTGAACTTATATGTCACTCAAAAGTCGATTTACTCTATCTCCTATTCTTGAGACAAAATTCATTTTGGTATATAGACTTTCAGTATACACACTTGTTATTTCGAGCCGAGTTTAACTCGCCTATTTATTTCTCGAAATATGTGTTGGTAAGCTTTCGCTTTAGCCAAATTCATCTTTACCTAGTGATGAAAGTCATGTTATGTTTCAATCACTTTGAAAATTGCTCTGACGAAAATTTGTTCTGTGAATAACGGCTATATAACGTTCTCTGAGAATGTTTTAATGATTAAATGAGAGTTTAGATTACATAACCATTGGTAGGATATAATCATTGTTGTGGAAACACATATATGTATAAGTCCTTCTTCTTGAACCAAAGTTTGCGAACTTTGTTGATCAAGAGAAACGGAATGTGGCGTGAGCCAAGTCCGCGTTCTCGACCCGAGAATTTCTGTTGGAGTTTGTGAACTCCTTCCGTGAGCTTAATTCGCGAACCCGGTCCAGCGAACTTGAGTAGGTTGTATCTAAAATCGGTTGTTCTTGAACTCATGTTTATATAAACTAAGGAATGCTTTTACAAACCGTGGCTATAAATTTCATGAACCGATTCGAGTGAATCAAACCGTTTTTCTTGATTGTGTCTTGTGTAGTTACATAAGATCTAAGCAATTGAACAACTCTCTAACTAGTTCATTTGAGTCATTTGAACTAGTTATGGTGAAGAAGAATATGGTTTATATGAAATTGCTCATATGGATAACCATTTGGTTAACTATTATTGAACCAACAAATGTTAATGTTTGGGAACGGTTACATACACCCAAATTTGGACATTCCATTTATGTGTAATAAGCTAAGGTTTCGATCCAACGGTTGAGGAGTATTAGCTTGAATCTAATCAGTTTTCATATAACGGTGAATATTGAATGCTTTTTTACTAATCTAACATTGATTGCAAACCTTGATTTGAAAGACTATATAAGGGAGAACTCTAGCAAATGGGAAATCTAATCCCCACACCTTACGTGTGATACTAGTTGCATAATCTAGAGTCGATTCTCCTTTAACACCAGGTTTTCTTCTCTAAACCAGTTAACGACTTAAAGACTTCATTGGGATTGTGAAGCTTGAGACCGATACTACTTTTCTTGTAGTTGTGAGATATGATCTTGTTGTTTCTATCATCACAGTACAATTGGAATAATTGGCTTGAGATTTATATCTCAGATAGGCAAGATAGAAAAGAAATCACAAACACTTCGTCTCATCGTTTGTGATTACGCAATATCTTTTTGCTGCGTCGATTAAGATTATTGTGAGGTGATTTATAATACTAGGTTGTTCTTCGAGAATATAAGTCGGGTTATCAATTGGTTCTGTTCACCTTGATTTATCAAAAGACGGAACAAAAACTCGTAGGTATATTTGTGGGAGGCAGTTTATCTATTACCATAGACTTTTACGTGTGATCTGATTTGTATATTAAAGTCTTGAATTTGGGTCGTAGCAACTCTTAGTTGTAGGTGAGAGATCAACTAAGGGAATCAAGTACGTAGCATCTGCTGGGATCATAGGCGTAGGAGCATAACTGTACCTTGGATCAGTGTGAGATTGGTTGGGGTTCAATTATAGTCTATACGAAGTTAATTTGGAGTAGGCTAGTGTCTTTAGCGGCTTAATACAGTGTGTGTTTAATCTGGACTAGGTCCAGGGGGTTTTCTGCATTTGCAGTTTCCTCGTTAACAAAATTTCTGATGTCTGCGTTATTTCTATTTTACTGCATTATATTTGTTTATATAATTGAAATATCACGGGTTGTGCGTTAGGTTCAATCAATTAGAATATCCTACCTTTTAGGTTGTTGATTTAAATTGATTGACACTTGGATATTGGTCTTTGGTACCATCCAAGTTATCTCTCTTTGATAAAGACTCATGATTTATATTTGCTTGAGTAAAGATCAAATCGAGAGATTGAGATATAAACTCTTTAATATAATTTTTATCTAGATTGAGTCTGACTATCTAGTTGATTCTCTAGAAAGTATATTAGAGTTTGTCCATACAGATTGCTAAGCGAAATATTGGGTGTGGTTGTTGTACCCCCGCTTTTTCATCTTCTTTATCTTCAAATCTTCTTATATCTTCAATAAACGCCTGCAGACAACAACTTGAATCTCTTGTGATCAATCACGCCCGAACGGACTCATTAACAATGGATTATTACAAGGCGTCTTTAGATCTACAAGCAGTCTAAAGATCCTGTTAAAACTTCGATCTAGTTTGAGTGAATCTTATATCAAAAAGAAGATTCTCAAGCATAAACAAACTAGGTACAATCAAAGTTCAACCACCGTTAGTCAATCAAATCAATCAAAAACACAAGATAAATCGCAATTATCTAGTTTCCACCAACGGTACTAATAGAACTTCTCAATCCCAAAGAAGACTTTAAAGCGAGCGGCCGTAAGAGATTTTGCCTAATTAGGTTACTCTCCTCTCCGAATAGGCGGCTTCACCAGTAACAACACAACCGAGGAAGTTTGCTGTCACGAAGGATTAGTTTGCTAGAAATGCAAACTTCAAGTATTTATAGACAAGGAAGTTTGGACGAGGAATTTCAAAAACCGAAAATATTCCCAACATATGCAATATATTCCAAATTCGGTTTCCATAATTTCGTAAATGCTCATGTCCAAAATATTGACTGAAAATATCTTTGGAAAATCTCCAACTAGTAAATGCACATTACTAATTCTCATTTTCCTAAAATAAAATTAAAAACCTTAAATAAAAGATTTTTAACTTATTTATGTTTCGATCCTGGGATTTTCTTCCTTTAGGTATTAAGGAATAACTTTGAACAATTAAAGATAAGCGTTACTACACATGTTCAAAGTATGTCGACATCCTTGCTCTGTAAGTCCTCTTTCATACTTACAGTCTTGAAACCGATTTGCCACAAATCCAAACAAGTTTAGAAACTGCTCATCTGACGGTCTTCCGGATGCTCGTAATAGGGGGTGCCATAGAGGCACGGCAAACTCACAGTACTTATACAAGCTCAACTCGATTTGCAAAGTAACTGGCCCAGCAGTTACAAACTCTTTCCCGCGAGAAGTTGGCCTACTCTCCAACATTAAGTTTCCATGATAAAAAATACTCGCTAATGAGTCCACCCGCACAAGTCCCTAGAGTTTTCTCGGAACTTGCTCGATACCATCTGTGACGGCCCAGGAAATTACGCCTTTGGCGCATTGCCCATGCAGCCGTAACTCCATGATGAAGCTACGATCCGGGCCTTTAAAGCTAAGAAAATGCACGTCCATACGCCCTTGCAAGCATGCTCGTGGAGCATGATGCATCTAACAACTTCCACACCATGCTCGTGGAGCATGATGCAGCTAACTTAGCTTCCACACCGTTCCAACTTACCCTTGTTCCGCAAAAGGGTTTATTAAGAAAAGCAAAAACTTGCTTAATACGGCAAAAACGGCCTTTTGAGGTCCTAAACGATGGAATTTGGCTAAATTCTGGTGACCATGTGGATCTATAGATCACATGTCTTGATCTTTGGGCCATTTTCCATCAAAATGGACTCCTCTTGTGCTAAATTACGACACTCGGGTTTTCGCCTCGGATAGGTGTAACTTTCTCTTTGTAGCTTGATAGGAAGTATGAGCATCCACTTGCTGGCATGCAACTAAGCCTCATCAAGTATGGTCACAATCATCTGCGGCGTCGATCGTCGAGCTTAGATGATATGAGGGGGCCAGAATGTCGCAATCATCTCGAATTAGATGATATGAGCGACAACGTCTTGGGCCGGCAATCTTTGCAACTCATTGCGGCTGCCTACGATACCCTTCCCTACTCTAAAGGGATCAAGCACAGACCGTAGTTCATCCTCGAAGGGACAAGCAACTTATTCCAACTCGTTTGCTAGGCCGTGGCAAGCAATAGTGGTAATGGCCTAGTCCGTATAGGTCGTTCAGTCAAATACATCCAAGTGATGCATCATCGAGTCCGTGGAATGGCATAGTGATGCCTCAGCACCATATGCTCCATTCGTAAGGTTGCGCGACTAAGAATGAGGCCTGAGCATCATTCATACCGTTCGACCAAGCTATAAAGCTTACTTGGTACATAGTCCGCACCTTCAACCAACTACCCCTCCCTATATATGTCTTAATGGAATTTCTACAAGTATGGAAAGGGGACCAAAAATATTTCATCAACTCCCGTTTACTATTCATGGCGTTGCCATGTACTTTCTGAATAACTTAGGCCAAGATGGCTGTTCACTACCAATGCCAACTCCGATATCCGGCCATGTTGGCGAGTCCCATCACAACCGATGTTGGCCGTCCTCTGCCAACCCGATGTCGGCCATGTTGGTCGTCCACTTCCAACCCGATGTCCGACCATGTTGGCCGTACACTTCAACCGATATCCGGCCATGTTGGCCGTCCTCGCCAACCCGATGTCCGGCCATGTTAGTCGTCCACTGCCAACCCGATGTCCGGCAATGTTGGCGTACATCATCAACACATTGGCCAAGGGCCAATGTTCCTTTTCCTACGCAATGAAGCTTTGGATGAAGCTTCATCTCGTGCCATGGCGCATCTTTTAGCATGCGCCATGATAAAAACTGGGGTATTACGTTATCACATCCTTCAAAGAATTTAGGTCCCGAAATTCAAAACAAAACTATTGTGGACAATCTCTTCAAGTTGGATTTCTGAGCAAAAGTCCCATACCGAGATGCTCGAAATCACGGGTTTCTTCAAGTTGTCATGAACAACAATTTAGACCTTCTGAGCACATGTCCCATACCACCTGCCCAGGAATCCAAAAGTGCCCAAAACAATACCAAGAATCGCAACTGGCTAGTGCCAAGAGGATATCTCGACTAGTGATCGCTGTCGTAAGCGACACAAATATAATTACACTTTCTTACTACTCAAAATATAAATATAGCAAGGGCAAGAAAGGATCGATCCCTGAGAGAGGTCTAGGTTGTCAAATTGTTATGGTCTCCTATATAAAACACCGAGGATTTTCTGATTTAAACGGAAATAAATAAAAGCAAAACAAATAAAAGTAAACAAATCAAGGATGTGAGAAATTGGGTAAAGGTTTCATCTTCAATTCCAAACAAGTTTATGAATGTATGAATAGAATTCGTATTTAATCTCGCTATCATCAAAAGCCTAGAGAATCAAGAGAGCAAGATAATCTATTAATTTCCTAATTCATCACACACACATTAGGGTGCGTATGTGAATTCTACCTAAAGAATAACCTAACGCCTTGCGCTAATCAAGTTCAATTCCTAGGAGCATTAAGTTTTGAAATAGGCTAATCAATGCAATTGTAATACATTGCGCAAACAATTCGGACAAAGGTCAATTTCTACATATGACTACGAGGATGTATCACTACAAACCCTAATCATATCATGCTACTAGTATTCAAGGTTATCGCTCGATGAAAACCCTAAAATAGCTATAGATATGGATGTGAGTTCAATCAATTCTAGACTCGACTAAACAAACATTCAATCATATTGCAATCCATCAATCATGCAATTATTATAACCCGTAGAAAGTGAACGATAATATTGAGAGAAAACTAATTCATAAAAATCATAACTTGGTTGCAATATCCAACTACGTCTTTAACCAATAATAAATCAAGTACTCATATTCAAGGAGTTCATCACAAGAAGAAAGAGAAGTCTCATGTTTCTAAACCCTAGAATAAAGTAGAGGCGAAGATAATAGATAATAAGATATATGTTTTAAAGAAAAGTCTTCTCTTTTATAGCTCCACTCCTTCCAAAACTAGGTTTTGTCTTCAAAGTCCATTAGTTGGAAATTCATCCGGCCCACGAGAGAGAGAAACCCGTGTAGAAATTGTCCCAAAACGCTCGCAGGAAAACTGGGATTATGGCCGGAATCCCGCCGGAATCGTCGCCGGAAAGTATTTGGGTGGCCGGCAAAGTCAAACCGGCCACCGATCAACGGGTCGGAACGGTCAACTCGGCGGGTCGGCTCGGTCAGCTCGGTCCGGATCACCGAGTCAAAGGCGGGTCAAGGCTTGGGCGAGTCAGGTAGCCAAGTCTGAGTCATAGGCTGAGTGAAAGTCTAACTGGGTTAGACTGAGTCTAATTAGCACACACCTAGGCCATTTAGCAAACTTGCACAGGCCATAATCTTGTACAGCCATCATTGCGCACCATTCATACCCAGGCTTCAGTTTCACAGTCCATCTACACTGCCACTCCTCCATCTCAGTAGCCTGCACTTCAACTCCATAGTAGTACCTCAGTGCTGCAACTTCTTGTCTACTAATCTGAATTCAGCACCACTTCCTGCGGCATCTCAAGCCAAGTCAACACCACCAGTGCCTTATCTTCTTTTATCACAACCAACACTCGAGCCATGGCATCAGTTTCTCCATCTCCTTGTACAGCCGAAACTTGACTCAAACACCATGATATTCTACCACCTTATGTAGCTCAGACCACCTGTGACATCACCTGCAAATCTGAACCAACAGTACCACCTCCAATTCTAACTTGCACCTGAACTTTTGTACCTGAAACCTAAGCATACATCAGCCTCAGTAGCTTCGCTATCAATTCCCTGCAACATTCTTCCACATATTCTCTTCCAGAAGCTCAGCTCCGACCTTCTCAGATACAGCATTACCAGATCAACCTTTACCAGCACTGCATTGCACTGCAATTCCAGTTCACTACTGCCTGTTGCAGTACACCCCATAGCAGCACCAGCATCTTCCCATCTGTAGCTCCAAACCACCAAACTGTAGCACCAATATCTCCAGTCACTGTAATGCAGCTCCAATGGCCCTGTGATTCAGGTTCACCTCTTCAGCTGCCTCAACTTCTTACATTAGCAGCTGCCCCAGCTCAACCACCAACTTCATAATTAACACTCTGCAGCTCTCCATTCCATTCTGTGCATCTCCACCAGCTCCTCCAATTCAAATAATCTTTCTGCCAAGAACAAATTCAGCTCAAATTCCAGTAACATCACCACCAGATTAGCTGCAATACCTCAAGACCAAACCTGGCAGCAACACAACTCAAGCTCAATAACCTGCAATCATCCTAGCATGCATCTATCATTCATTTCATTCCAGTCCCTTGCTCTCTCACAGCAAACTACCAACTTTACAAACTTTCAATTGCATCCTTCCTTGAAATCGAGCAGCACTTCTTCTTCCATCAATCTTGCCCCTGAATCTCTCCATCTGGTTACAGCATCAGATTCGGTTCATCATCTTCCATCTCAGTCATGCTCGAAACCCCTCTTCAAAATCAAATTCAGACGAAACCCATTTTGATCCTTGCCCTAATTCTCCACCAATCGAACCCCATTCCAATTTATATCAACACAATCCCCAAATTTGCTCAACCCCAGCTCTGAAGCTTCATGTCTTCTTCACTATTGTTGAACAGCAACCACAGCTCTTTAATCGTCACCAAAACACTCCATTCTTCTCCCATCTGAATTGATATCAACAGATTTATCTTCTTCTTTGATTCTCGATCTGTAACAACAGTGACAATCCCATGATAATCATCGTCTCCGCTTCAATCAACAGCATAATGATAGAATTTAACACCCTAAATCCCCTCTGAATTGAGAACTTCACCATTGTTTCTCCTACAACCGCCGTTCTCCATCGATTTGTAGCAGAGATAAGAAGAGAAAGAATTGGGGAAATGGCTTTCTCGACCTAACCAGGTCTAATTGAGTGGGATCGTATTTGCACCCAACTGTACTTGGTCTGACCACCCGATGGTAGCCCCTTAACCTCAGCTGGCTCTATTTAGTACTCCTCCAGAGAGTTGCCCCTTAACAGGAAGGTGTCCCTTATCATCCGGTTGGGATACCAATAGCGCTTCCCCTGGAAAATGACCATTTTGCCCTTTGCTTATGAGTTCTTGTTTTGCTCATAACTTCTTCATACGAACTCAGAATGACTCCGTTCTTTCGCCATCGTCTTCATCTTCTCGTCCTCTACACAATGAAAAGTAGAAATCTTGTATTTGAACGAGTTCCACTGGGTCTTTTTGCTCCAAATGACTCCATTGCACCTAATAAACTCAAAAGCACACATAAGATACATAATTTACAAGAAAACTCACAAAGAAAGCATAAATACTAGATATTAAATACGGTGTATTCTACACCTATCAACTAGGTATCCTGAATGCGCATCCCATACTACGCACTCAGAAGTCCCTAAAGTTCACAAGGTTGGAAGATGTCATCGAAATGACAAAGCAAATCCTAACGCAACACTTTGTGATGACCAATCTCTAATGCCGGTGCGGTTGGATGCAAGCCAAATCCCGATGGATTTCTGGGTTGCCACTCGTAAGTGGGATGCTAGCTGGGCTGACAACGCACACCCTTGGCCGGTGCCAGCGTGTGGGGATGATCAGTCCCATTGTCTACCCACCGTACCATACGGTCTTCGGATGCTCGTAAGCGGGCGCCATAGAGGCCTAGCAAACTCACGGTACTTATACAAGCTCAACTCGATTTGCAAAGTAAGCGCCCCACGATTACAAACTCTTTCCATGCGAGGAGTTGGCCTACTCTCCAACTTTAAGTTTCCATGATGGAAAATACTCGCTAATGAGTCCACCCCGCACAAGTCCTTAGAGTTTTCTCGGAACTTGCACGATACCATATGTGACGGACCGGAAAGTTACGCCTTTGGCGCATTGCCCCATGAGACGTAACTCCCATGATGAAGCTACGATCAGGGCCTTTAAAGCTAGGCAAATGCACGTCCATACGCCATTGCAAGCATGCTCGTGGAGCATGATGCATCTAACTTAGCTTCCAAACCATGCTCGTGGAGCATGATGCAGCTAACTTAGCTTCCACACCGTTACAACTTACCCTTGTTCCGAAAAGGGTTTATTAAGAAAAGCAAAAACTTGCTTAATACGGTAAAAACGACCTTTTGAGGTCCTAAACGATGGAATTTGGCTAAATTCTGGTGACCATGTGGATTTATAGATCAACATGTCTTGATCTTTGGGCGAGTTTCCCATCAAAATGGACTCCTCTTGTGCTAAATTACGACACTGGGTTTTTCGCCTCCAAATAGGCTATAACTTTCTCTTTGTAGCTTGATAGGAAGTATGAGCATCCACTTGCTGGCATGCAACTAAGCCTCATCAAGTATGGCCACAATCATCTCACGGCGTCATTTTGTCGATCTTAGATGATATGAGGGCGAGAATGTATAATCATCTCCGAATTAGATGATATGAGCGACAACGTCTTTGGACCGGCAATGCTGCAACTCATTGCGGCTGCCTCGTACCCTTCCCTACTCTAAAGGGATCAAGCACATACCGTAGTTCATCCTCGAAGGGACAAGCAACTTATTCCAACTCGTTTGCTAGGCTGTGGCTAAGAAACAGTGGTAATGGCCTAGTCCGTATAGGTCGTTCCGTCAAATACATCCAAGTGATGCATCATCGAGTCCGTGGAATGGCATAGTGATGCCTCAGCACCATATGCTCCATTCGCAAAGGCAGCGCGACTAAGAATGAGGCGCGAGCATCATTCATATCGTTAGGCCAAGCTATAAAGCTTACTTGGTACATAGTCCGCATATGCACCTTCAACGAACTACCCCTCCCTATATATGTCTTAATGGAATTTCTACAAGTATGGAAAGGGGACCAAAAATATTTCATCAACTCCCCGTTTACTATTCATGGCCGTTGCCATGTACTTCCTGAATAACCGGCCAAGATGGATGTTCACTACCAATGCCAACTCCGATATCCGGCCATGTTGGCCGTCCACTGCCAACCCGATGTCCGGCCATGTTGGCCGTCCACTTCCAACCCGATGTCCGGCCATGTTGGCCGTCCACTGCCAACCCGATGTCCGGCCATGTTGGCCGTACACTTCCAACCCGATGTCCGGCCATGTTGGTCGTACACTGTCAACACATTGGCCAAGGGCCAATGTTCCTTTTCCTACGCAACGGAACCTTTGGATGAAGCTTCATCTCAGGCCATGGCGCATCTTTTAGCATGTGCCATGATAAAAATACGGGGTGTTACATTATCACACCCTTCAAAGAATTTCGTCCCAGGAATTCAAAACCAAAACTATTGTGGACAATCTCTTCAAGTTGGATTTCTGAGAAAAAGTCACATACCAGGATGCTCGAAATCACGGGTTTTTCAAGTTGTCATGAACAACAATTTAGACCTTCGAGCACATGTCCCATACCACCTGCCTAGGAATCCAAAAGTGCCCACAACAATACCAAGAATCGCATGGCGGCTAGTGCCAAGAGGATATCTCGACTAGGTATCCTGAATGCGCATCCCAGACTACGCACTCGAAGTCCCTAAAGTTCACAAGGTTGGAAGATGTCATCGAAATGACAAAGCAAATCCTAACGCAACACTTGTGAGGACCAATCTCTAATGCGGTGCGGTTGGATGCAAGCCACCGTCCCGATGGATTTCCCAGGGTTGCCACTCGTAAGTGGGATGCTAGCTGGGCTCGACAACGCACACCCTTGGCCGGTGCCAACGTGTGGGGATGATCGGTCCCATTGTCTACCCACCGTACCATACGGTCTTCCGGATGCTCGTAAGCGGGCGCCATAGAGGCCTAGCAAACTCACGGTACTTATACAAGCTCAACTCGATTTGCAAAGTAAGCGGCCCAGATTACAAACTCTTTCCCATGCGAAGTTGGCCTACTCTCCAACTTTAAGTTTCCATGATGGAAAATACTCGCTAATGAGTCCACCCCGCACAAGTCCTTAGAGTTTTCTCGGAACTTGCTCGATACCATATGTGACGGACCAGGAAAGTTACGCCTTTGGCGCATTGCCCCGCGGGACGTAACTCCCATGATGAAGCTACGATCCAGGGCCTTTAAAGCTAGGCAAATGCACGTCCATACGCCATTGCAAGCATGCTCGTGGAGCATGATGCATCTAACAAGCTTCCAAACCATGCTCGTGGAGCATGATGCAGCTAACTTAGCTTCCACTGCAGATTTACAACTTACCCTTGTTAGAAAAGGGTTTATTAAGAAAAGCAAAAACTTGCTTAATACGGTAAAACGACCTTTTGAGGTCCTAAACGATGGAATTTGGCTAAATTCTGGTGACCATGTGGATTTATAGATCAACATGTCTTGATCTTTGGGCAGTTTCCCATCAAAATGGACTCCTCTTGTGCTAAATTACGACACTCGGGTTTTTCGCCTCCAAATAGGCTATAACTTTCTCTTTGTAGCTTGATAGGAAGTATGAGCATCCACTTGCTGGCATGCAACTAAGCCTCATCAAGTATGGCCACAATCATCTCTGGCGTCGAGTTGTCGATCTTAGATGATATGAGGGCGAGAATGTCGCAATCATCTCGAATTAGATGATATGAGCGACAACGTCTTTGGACCGGCAATGCGCAACTCATTGCGGCTGCCTACGTACCCTTCCCTACTCTAAAGGGATCAAGCACATACCGTAGTTCATCCTCGAAGGGACAAGCAACTTATTCCAACTCGTTTGCTAGGCCGTGGCCAAGCAATAGTGGTAATGGCCTAGTCCGTATAGGTCGTTCGTCAAATACATCCAAGTGATGCATCATCGAGTCAGGTGGAATGGCATAGTGATGCCTCAGCACCATATGCTCCATTCGTAAGGCTGCGACTAAGAATGAGGCGCGAGCATCATTCATATCGTTCCGGCCAAGCTATAAAGCTTACTTGGTACATAGTCATATGCACCTTCAACGAACTACCCCTCCCTATATATGTCTTAATGGAATTTCTACAAGTATGGAAATGGGACCAAAAATATTTCATCAACTCGTTTACTATTCATGGCCGTTGCCATGTACTTTCTGAATAACCGGCCAAGATGGATGTTCACTACCAATGCCAACTCCGATATCCGGCCATGTTGGCCGTCCACTGCCAACCCGATGTCCGGCCATGTTGGCCGTCCACTTCCAACCCGATGTCCGGCCATGTTGGCCGTCCACTTCCAACCCGATGTCCGGCCATGTTGGCCGTACACTTCCAACCCGATGTCCGGCCATGTTGGCCGTACACTGTCAACACATTGGCCAAGGGCCAATGTTCCTTTTCCTACGCAACGAAAGCTTTGGATGAAGCTTCATCTCAGGCCATGGCGCATCTTTTAGCATGTGCCATGATAAAAATACGGTGTTACATTATCACACCCTTCAAAGAATTTCGTCCCGAATTCAAAACCAAAACTATTGTGGACAATCTCTTCAAGTTGGATTTCTGAGAAAAGTCACATACCCGGATGCTCGGAAATCACGGGTTTCAAGTTGTCATGAACAACAATTTAGACCTTACGAGCACATGTCCCATACCACCTGCCCAGGAATCCAAAAGTGCCAACAATACCAAGAATCGCGCGGCTAGTGCCAAGAGGATATCTCGACTAGGTATCTGAATGCGCATCCCATACTACGCTTTTCGAAGTCCCTAAAGTTCACAAGGTTGGAAGATGTCATCGAAATGACAAATCAAATCCTAACGCAACACTGTGAGGACCAATCTCTAATGCCAGTGCAGTTGGATGCAAGCCACCGTCCTGACGGATTTACCGGGTTGCCACTCGTAAGTGGGATGCTAGCTGGGCCTGACAACGCACACCCTTGGCCGGTGCCAACGTGTGGGGATGATCGGTCCCATTGTCTACCCACCGCCCAGACGGTCTTCCGGATGCTCGTAAGCGGGGCGTCATAGAGGCCTAGCAAACTCACAGTACTTATACAAGCTCAACTCGATTTGCAAAATGGCCGGCCCAAAGAGTTACAAACTCTTTCCCCATGCAGAAGTTGGCCTACTCTCCAACTTTAAGTTTCCATGATGGAAAATACTCGCTAATGAGTCCACCCGCACAAGTTCTTAGAGTTTTCTCGGAACTTGCTCTGATACCATATGTGACGGACCGGAAAGTTACGCCTTTGGCGCATTGCCCCGCATGACGTAACTCCCATGATGAAGCTACGATCCGGGCCTTTAAAGCTAGGCAAATGCATGTCCATACGCCCTTGCAAGCATGCTCGTGGAGCATGATGCATCTAACAGCTTCCAAACCATGCTCGTGGAGCATGATGCAGCTAACTTAGCTTCCACACCGTTCCAACATACCCTTGTTAAAGAAAAGGGTTTATTAAGAAAAGCAAAAACTTGCTTAATACGGTAAAAACGGCCTTTTGAGGTCCTAAACGATGGAATTTGGCTAAATTCTGGTGACCATGTGGATTTATAGATCAACATGTCTTGATCTTTGGGCATTTTCCCATCAAAATGGACTCCTCTTGTGCTAAATTACGACACTCGGGGTTTTCGCCTCCAGATAGGCTATAACTTTCTCGTTGTAGCTTGATAGGGAGTATGAGCATCCACTTGCTGAATGCAACTAAGCCTCATCAAGTATGGCCACAATCATCTCTCGGCGTCGAGTTGTCGATCTTAGATGATATGAGGGGGTCAGAATGTCGTAATCATCTCGAATTAGATGATATGGCGACAACGTCTTTGGACCGGCAATCCGCAACTCATTGCGGCTGCCTACGTACCCTTCCCTACTCTAAAGGGATCAAGCACATACCGTAGTTCATCTCGAAGGGACAAGCAACTTATTCCAACTCGTTTGCTAGGCGTGGCCAAGCAATAATGGTAATGGCTTAGTCCGTATAGGTCGTTCCGTCAAATACATCCAAGTGATGCATCATCGAGTCCGTGGAATGGCATAGTGATGCCTCGGCACCATATGCTCCATTCGTAAGGCGCGCGACTAAGAATGAGGCGTGAGCATCATTCATATCGTTCAGGCCAAGCTATAAAGCTTACTTGGTACATAGTCGCATATGCACCTTCAACGAACTACCCCTCCCTATATATGTCTTAATGGAATTTCTACAAGTATGGAAATGGGACCAAAAATATTTCATCAACTCCGTTTACTATTCATGGCCGTTTGCCATGTACTTTCCCGAATAACCGGCCAAGATGGATGTTCACTACCAATGCCAACTCCGATATCCGGCCATGTTGGCCGTCCACTGCCAACCCGATGTTGGTCGTCCTCTGCCAACCCGATGTCCGGCCATGTTGGCCGTCCACTTCCAACCCGATGTCCGGCCATGTTGGCCGTACACTTCCAACCCGATGTCCGTCCATGTTGGCCGTACACTGTCAACACATTAGCCAAGGGCCTATGTTCCTTTTCCTACGCAACGGAACCTTTGGATGAAGCTTCATCTCAGGCCATGGCGCATCTTTTAGCATGTGCCATGATAAAAACACGGGGTGTTACATTATCACACCCTTCAAAGAATTTCGTCCCCGGAATTCAAAACCAAAACTATTGTGGACAATCTCTTCAAGTTGGATTTCTGAGAAAAAGTCACATACCGAGCTCGAAATCACGGGTTTCTTCAAGTTGTCATGAACAACAATTTAGACCTACGAGCACATGTCCCATACCACTTGAGGAATCCAAAAGTGCCCACAACAATACCAGAATCGCAATTGGCCGGTGCTAAGAGGATATCTCGACTTGGTATCTGAATGCGCATCCCATAATAAGCACTCGAAGTCCCTAAAGTTCACAAGGTTGGAAGATGTCGTCGAAATGACAAGCAAATCCTAACGCAACCTTTGTGAGGACCAATCTCTAATGCCGGTGCGAGTTGGATGCAAGCCACCATCCGACGGATTTCCAGGGTTGCCACTCGTAAGTGGGATGCTAGCCGGGCTGACAACGCACACCCTTGGCCAGTGCCAATGTGTGGGGATGATCAGTCCCATTGTCTACCCACCGTACCAGACGGTCTTCCGGGGATGCTCGTAAGCGGGGTTCCATAGAGGCACTGGCAAACTCACAAGTACATTATACAAGCTCAACTCGGATTGCAAAGTAAGCGGCCCAGCGATTACAAACTCTTTCCGTAGAAGTTGGCCTACTCTCCAACTTTAAGTTTCCATGATGGAAAATACTCGCTAATGAGTCTACCCCGCACAAGTCCCTAGAGTTTTCTCGGAACTTGCTCTGATACCACATGTGACGGACCGAAAATTACGCCTTTGGGGCATTGCCACGCAGGCCGTAACTCCCATGATGAAGCTACGATCCGGGCCTTTAATGCTAGGCAAATGCACGTCCATACGCCCTTGCAAGCATGCTCGTGGAGCATGATGCATCTAACTTAGCTTCCAAACCATGCTCGTGGAGAATGATGCAGCTAACTTAGCTTCCACACTAGTTCCAACTTACCCTTGTTCGCAAAGGGTTTATTAAGAAAAGCAAAAACTTGCTTAATACGGCAAAAACGGCCTTTTGAGGTCCTAAACGATGGAATTTGGCTAAATTATGGTGACCATGTGGATTTATAGATCAACATGTCTTGATCTTTTGTCGTTTCCCATCAAAATGGACTCCTCTTGTGCTAAATTACGACACTCGGGTTTTTAAGCCTCCAGATAGGCTATAACTTTCTCTTTGTAGCTTGATAGGAAGTATGAGCATCCACTTGCTGGCATGCAACTAAGCCTCATCAAGTATGGCCACAATCATCTCTCGGCGTCGATACGTCGAGCTTAGATGATATGAGGGGGAGCGAGAATGTTGCAAACATCTCCGAATTAGATGATATGAGCGACAACGTCTTTGGACCGACAATCTTGCAACTCATTGCGGCTGCCTAAATACGCTTCCCTACTCTAAAGGGATCAAGCACAGACCGTAGTTCATCCTCGAAGGGACAAGCAACTTATTCCAACTCGTTTGCTAGGTCGTGGCCAAGCAATAGTGGTAATGGCCTAGTCCGTATAGGTCGTTCCGTCAAATACATCCAAGTGATGCATCATCGAGTCCGTGGAATGGCATAGTGATGCCTCAGCATCATATGCTCCATTCGTAAGGTTGCGCGACTAAGAATGAGGCCTGAGCATCATTCATACCGTTCGGCCAAGCTATAAAGCTTACTTGGTACATAGTCGCATATGCACCTTGACCAACTACCCCTCCCTATATATGTCTTAATGGAATTTCTACAAGTATGGAAAGGGGACCAAAAATATTTCATCAACTCCCGTTTACTATTCATGGTCGTTGCCACTTTCTGAATAACCGGCCAAGATGGCTGTTCACTACCAATGCCAACTCCGATATCCGGCCATGTTGGCCGTCCACTGCTAACCGATGTTGGCCGTCCTCTGCCAACCCGATGTCCGGCCATGTTGGTCGTCCACTTCCAACCCGATGTCCGGCCATGTTGGCCGTACACTTCAACCCGATATCCGGCCATGTTGGCCGTCCCTATAACCCGATGTCCGGCCATGTTAGTAGTCCATGCCAACCCGATGTCGGCAATGTTGGCCGTGACTGTCAACACATTGGCCAAGGGCCAATGTTCCTTTTCCTCACGCAACTAAGCTTTGGATGAAGCTTCATCTCGTGTCATGGCGCATCTTTTAGCATGCACCATGATAAAAACACGGGGTATTACATTATTACACCCTTCAAAGAATTTCGTCCCCGAAATTCAAAACAAAAACTATTGTGGACAATCTCTTCAAGTTGGATTTCCTGAGCAAAAGTCCCATACCAGATGCTCAAAAATCACGGGTTTCTTCAAGTTGTCATGAACAACAATTTAGACCTTCTGAGCACATGTCCTGTAGGACCAGAATATCGCAACACCAATACTTCGCGAGATTAATAAACGACTGCGTCGCGAAGGAGTCGCATGGAGGTAAATAAATGACGTAATAGATGATGACAGTCAGAACATGAGGAAAGTGTGAAGACTTGGCGAGATTTAGGAGTGTCGCGAAGGCGAGCAGTTGCACATTCGCGAGCATTCGCGAGACATTTCCGAAAATAAAGGACAGCTTAGCTGTCATCCACTATGTAATACCCTATATAAAGGGTTGAGTAAGTCTGTTGTGGGAGAGGTCTTTTTGAATTGTGAAACAAGTCATTAGGAGAGAGAAAATTAAGAGTGAATGTAATTTCTTTATCTCTGTTCTACATTTCTTTGTAAATCTTTCAAGAAAACAATTAATAAAACACATTATTATTCATCTTCAAATGGATTGATTAAGCAGATTTGAGTGAGGGGTGTAGTGTGGGATATCCTGCAACTACATATGCGTTAGAAACAGGGATTGAAGAAGATCAACCTTGTGAATTGGAAGAATTAGGGAGAACAAGAAAGAAATCTTTAATAATTTTTAACAAAACTGATAAATGGCTAGGAGAAAGAATGCATCAGAACAACCAACGATCGTAAGGAGAAGTGGAAGATTAATGGGAGAAAGAAGAAGTGAAGTAGGTGAACCATCAAGGATAGATGCAAGAAACGGAGAAGAAGGTCCAGTTCAACCACCAATTCAACCATCAACTCAACCACCAATTCAACCAGCACTAAACAGAGTAATCGATTATGATAGAGTGAGCGTGCATACATGGAGATCAGATTCTACGGAAGAAAGAGAAGAAGTACAACAATTGATGAATAATGGACAGGAAGAGAGAAATCGAGAAGAGATGGGAGAAACAATTCGTGGAAATGAAGAAATTGCGGCATTAGAAGCGCTGAGACAGACAATACACGAAGAAAGGCGGTTAGAAGCAGAAGAACACGCGAATCTAACAAGGCAAAACCACGAATTGAGAATGGAAAATAGGAGGCTGCAAAATAGAAGATCGAGAAGTAGTAACAGATCGAGATCAGTATCGAGTAGAGAAAATGGGAGGAGAACATTGCCTGTAGAAAACATTAATGAAGAAAATTTGGAAAGAGAATTAAATCATGGTGAAGGAGGTCGCGAAGAGAGGGAGTTAGTAGAAAATCGCTATATTTTGGTGAATAATCACGATGATGGAAATCAAGAAGATAGGCAGCCTCGAGGACAGAATAATCCAGTTAATGAAGAAAATCAGGAAGAAGGAAGAAGAATACTACATATGCGAAGACATGGGAGAGAAACACAAAGGAAACAAAAAGAAATTGAAGATGACATTGAAAAGCATTATACCGAGCAAGCACGTCTAACCCGCGAGAGAGAAAGATTGAGAGCAGAAATGGAAAATCGAGAATTGGAAGAGGCGATTCGGCAAAATAATCATGACAATCGAGAGAGGAGGCGCGAGCGGGATCGCAACAATGGAGATATTAACGAAGAATATGAAAGAATACAAAAAAGTAGACACGAACGGAGAAGGAGGGAAGCAGAATTAAAGCGACCGATAAATTCAAATTCTGAGGCAAATGAACAAATTCTGCGAGAATTGGCAGAGATGAGAGGAATATTGAACAGTAGAAGAGAAGGAGGGAGAAGACAGTTAGATGAAGCTATCGCGGAGGCTGCGAAAAATCCTTTTACATTAGAAGTGCAGTTAGGAGGAATACCCCCAAAATGCAACTTACCAGCGCTAACTAGCATTTTTGATGGATCAACTTGTGCAGTACAACACATCAAGGCTTATGTGAGATGTATGCTACAATGGGAAAACCATGACGCTTTATTATGCAAATACTTCGCGTCAAGTTTAACAGGAGAAGCATTGAAATGGTTTGAGGGTTTACCAAGGAATACGATCACATCATTCAATCATTTACAGGCTATATTCTTGGGGGCGTATATAAGTAACAACTCTTCGCGACCTGGCATTGAAGATGTATTTGGACTAAAACAAAGAGTTGGCGAGAGTTTGAGACATTTAACTGTCAGATGGAAGACGATGTGCAGCGAGATGGCCGGCAGGGTAGATGAAAGATACCTCATACTATCATTCATAAATGCTATGTTCGCAACCAATCTATTATATGTTCAGAGGTTTTGAGTCAAGAATACAATTACAATGACTGAATTACGAGAGCTCCAGGAGGAATATATTGCTTTAGAAGAAAGACAGAACGAGATGGAATCTTACCCAGTGGCGAACACAAATTCTAGTGTCGCGAATGGAAGTTTATTACCTCAACTAATACACACAGTGGCGAGCACATCGCAAGGTCAACAAGAAAGAAAAGCAGTTGATATAGAACCAAAGTTAGTAGCTATGGGAAGTCGCGATCAGGAAGAGTTTGAAAGAGAAAAAATTTCTACAACCGTGGCGGAAACAATAAAATTCAAAGGCTTGATCAACCGCAAGAAACCTATGGAGGTCAAAGGTATAATTCGCAAGAGACTTATGGAGGCCAGAGGCAGAATTATCATAGAGGACAACGAAGTCACAGAGTAGTGTGGGAGGAAATTAAAATGCCGCCATTGAACACTAGTGTAGAAAAAATATGGGAAGCAATACTTTTGATGGAAAACATACCTGCACCATGGAACATGGTAAGTGAACCACCACTGGAGATAGAAGTCACGAGTTCTTTTCTTACCACCGCTTTCATGGGCACCTAACGAATGACTGCAGAAATATCAAGAGAATTATCCTAAGAATGATTGATCAGGGAAAGTTGAATCACTTTTTAAAAGAAGAAAAGAAAGTTCAACATTTACCACCACCACCGGCAAAGGGAAAAGAAACATTTGTTATAGAAGTTGGGGCAAAGGCTAAAATTTTGTTTTGCAACTCCATTGTACACTCATACCGCACTATTGAAGATTTTCATGACAATGTACTTAGTAGAGTTTTCGCGAGGGATGCTGATGATAAAGAAGTGATGAATGTTGCGAAGACATCGCAGCTAAAAGAGTGGCAATTGCAGATTATTTCTTTCTCGGCTGAAGAAGTACCCAAAGGAAGAGAAACACATGATAGCCCATTGGTTGTGAAGCTGGAAATTAATCCAAAACCTATTGATGGTGAAGATGATGAAGCGGAAAATTGTTGGGCAATCAATAGAATATTAATTGATCTTGGGAAGTTCGATCAACATTCTTTTCTACCATACTTATAAAACTATGGGAGGAAGAGATGAAGATTTGATCCCTTCAACATATAAAATATATGGTTTCAATGGTACCGCGAACAAGCCCAAAGGAGAAGTGCACATGAGGATACCCTTGCAGGGGTTATCAACTGATATTTTGTTTTGTGTGGTTGATGTGGAATCTCCCTACAATGCATTGATTGGAAGACCATGGCTTCATGAAATTCTGGGTGTAGCATCGACATACCATCAGTGCATAAAATTTCCACATCCTAGCGGTGTCGGAATTATAAAAGGAGATTGGATAGAGGGGCAAAAATGTTATGAGGTGGATGTAGAAAGCTGCGAAGAGAGAACAGCAAAAAAGAAAGGTTGGAGGAAGAATGTCAAGGATGAACAAAGAAAAGAAAGACTAATGGTAGATACCATAGAAACAAAAGAAGAAGAGATGCTGCGAAGTGAATGCACAAAAGCAACTGAATATCATGATGCAAAGGAGACATTGAAATGTTGGACTGATGCGGAGGAAGAAGGAAGTAGGAATAAAAGGTGTAAAAAAATGAATAATTGCGAGAAAAGATAACAATTTAGTGATGAAAGCATGATAAGGATAAGAAGCAGAAATGATGGTTGCGGAAAAATTGTGCGAGAATCTCGCCATGAAGAATGTATTCAAATCTATTGAATAATGGAAATGAGATTTGTGCGATAACTTCGCAGACAAATGATTGAATAAATTGATAAAATGAATGAGTGAGTGAATGGGACAAACCTTTATGGCGTACACCCTAGTTCGCGAATGATATTTCGCAAGAGGCAAATGTAAGACCTAAAGTACGTCATATAAGGGGGTATCTCTTAACATGGCTCAGGTGGAAGGTTACACCGCTCCTGAAACCTGGGTCATGGAAATTTGGGGCCCATGAAAGCCTATCCGGGAAAGATACCTTGGATTCCCAACTATATATATAAGGTTATACCCTGGTTGGGCGACCGAGGGTCTTTTCCAAGGAGTCAGTGTATGACCAAGGCACCGAGGTACACGGTTGAGTCAAGAGTGCGGGGAGCATGGAACTTCCTTACCACTCTTGACAAGTCTTGGCACATGCTGCACTCGGCCCGAAGAAAACTCCACTTAGGGTGCAGTCTTGTAACCATAAACCATATAGGTATAAGGGATAAGAGGCTGCGAAAACAACTGGTTGTTGTTAAGACCGGATGGGAGGAGCTAGTCTTGTATGGCCGATGTACGCCTCCTTGAAGGGGCAACCAGGGAGAAGATAAGGGCGGCACCCTCCATTAGGGAGATGATAAGTGTCAAAAGACGCAAATGTCATGAGGCTTTATTTTCGCAAGAAAATTTAGGCTTGTCATATTTGTGCAATGATCCTGCAGAGGCAATAATACTAACGCGAGGGTAAGACGAGATCAATGGGTTTTTACATGAAAATGTAAGAACGTCCTGCGATTTCGTCGCAAAGACGACAATGTTGCGGGATTTTATGGTCGCAAGAACATTTAAACCTGTCATATTGTCGCAAATATAATGTCCTGCAGAGGCAAAAATACTTAAGAAATGATAAGACAAGGTCAATGGGTCATTACATGAAAATGTAAATACGTCCTGCGATCTTGTCGCAATGAGGGGTGGCAAAATAAGACCTTTACTTAGGAAGGCAAAATAAGACCACACAAATAATGATAAGGCAAGATCAATAGATTTCTTAATCCATGAAGATATCTTGCGATCTTGTCTCAGTGATAAATGTAAAAAAAAAAAAAAAAAAAATATATCGCAAGAATTTATATCTCGCGAGAGTTGATTATATCTTTTAACTCGTAAAATTGATTATATCTTATGGACAGAGGCAAGTGTGAAGTTATAATTACAAAGGAGGGTTATTTGATTTATATAACAAAGAAACAAAAGTTGAATTCATATTCAATAAAAAGAAATTTATAACAATTTACATTAGAAGATTCAAAGATATATATATACAGATATTACAAGAAATGAAAAAGAAAAAGAAATTATTTCTTTGGTGGTTCTTCTTCTTGATCTGATTCTTTGGTTCCATCACTCTCGTCGCCAGATTCTTCTTCTTCATTAGCTTCACTATCAGAAACATCTGAGACAGGCAAGTTCTCGGGAACTTCTTTAGCAAGAAAGGGATATGAATGAAGAGGATGTTGTGATCATTACAAACTATTTCCATAGCTTGATTACGAAAACAAACATCATCATTATTAAAATTTGCCTTTTGTAGTTTGGAATTCTTTGCTTCAATTTAGAATATTTATTCTCAAGAGAGAGATCCTTTGCGAGTCGTTCTTTTTCGATTTCAAACTCTCCAATCCTTGTCGAAATCTCTTTTCAGATTAAGAAAAAGATGAGAAAATGAGTTAATGATAATAGTACAAAAAGAAGAAGAATAGAAAAGCAAAAAGTGTAATAAACAACCTTCTCTTTCAAAGATCATATCCTTGATCAAGGAAGTTTGCTCGGCGCGAAGACTAACATCAACACCTAAATTATTTCTGGCATTATCTAGAACCTTCGCAGCCCAGGCAAGTTCATCATCATTATTTATGACAAAAGTGAACGAATTTGGTCTTCTCGCTCGCTAAGTATGGTATTCGACGAAGGAGTTCATCTCGCTCAACTTGCACATCAAGGAGAGATTTTTGAAATTTTGCTAAAGCTTGTGCACCTTTGTTAGTAATGCGATCTTTTGCATCTATGAGATCACTAATTTTCTTCCTTAAGGTTTTGGCTTTCTTCTCGGAATCAAGGTACATTCGCTTAAATTGATTGGCTAAATGCAAACTGGATCTATGTTCAATTTCTAAGAGGCGATGTTTGGTTTGAAGTTCATTTAGTGGAAGAGAATCGATTTTATTTGATGAACTATTTAAGGATTCGTTGAGATAAGTAAGAAGAATATCATTATCCATAGGCTCGGGAAACGAATGAAGAAGAATGGCTTCTTCAGAGAGATTATATATGTCTGCGAGAATAATAAATCAGGAGTAGAAAAAACAAATGGAAAAATGAAAACGATTTGAAGAGAAAGATTTCTATACCATATAGTTGTTGATTTGCACTTTGAAGAGTAGATACTTTAGTCTTCTGAGAATCAAGCTCGGTTTCCAATTTTTGAATTCTCTCATCTTTATCGCGAGAAGACGCGACTTCAATTTCTAATTCTCGAATCTTCTTGTTCAATTGCAAGTTCTTCTTTTCAAGGTTGTTGCGTCTTCTCTCAAGGTCTGAGGCAGCAACAAAAGCGGCTCTCCCAGACTGTAAAAGAAAATAGAGAAATAATTAAAGATAAGAGCGGAGTCACAAAGAAGTAAAGAGGTATGAACATACCAAAGCATTGAGAGCATTTAAAAGGCTGGGTGTTATTGTTCGGGAAACTCCGCGAAAAGACTCGATATCCTCCAACAATGGGGCATCACAGATCTTAGCGATAGTTTCGCAAGTAGTAGACAAGTTACTGTCGCCAAAACCTTGCATAGAATCGGTAAAGACATTAGATAAAAGCGCCATAGCAGAAGTATCTGGATGACTTTCCTTAACAGAAGAGGTGCCAATCTCATTTTCATCTTCCGAATTCTCGCTAGATTGGGAGTTAGAATGTGAAGAAGGTTGGAGTCTTCGTCTTTTAGAAGATGGACCAGAAGATTTATCCTTGCGAGAAATGGCCTTATTCTTGCCTTTAGCCTTCGCAGCTTCAGCTTCTTCATCATTAATCTTTGCGATTTCAACTTCTTCAACACCAATCTTCACACACGAATAAAGATAAGAAACAGAGGCAACAATATTGTTTAAAATAACAAAAGAAAATGTTTCTTACTTCATCCGTGAGCGATCGAAGTATCGCCAGGATATTTGGCTGTGGATTCTCTTTGTATTTCTTTCTCATTCTGGTGATCTAAAAATTTTCTAAAAGTTAATGAATGAAAGAAATGGAAGACATAGCAAAGCAAATCTAAAATGAATGATATATATATACCTCTTTTGTCTTCTCAGGCCACTTAAACTCCCAAGGATGATAATTCGCGAGATTGGCTGGGAGTGCATGTGAGCCTGCGATATAAGGTCCACTCAGAAAGAGAGGTACAACCCACCACTTTTCATCTTTGGAGTAGCGAGGGATATTATTTTTACCCGAATGCCGGTCAATGTCCTGCATGAGCAGTTTGTCAGCATCAACGTTATCATTTTTCTTCAATCGAACACCCCAGCGAGATTTATCGTTTCTCATAGTTATGACTGAATAATTTGCAAAGAAGTTATCCACAGTATACTTCTCGGCGATTATGGGTAAATTCGCAAATTGAGGATCTCTAACATTATCAGGATATAAAGATCCTTTACCGGCACCACGATAGGCGAATTCAAGCATTAGGCGAATACAGTCGCCATTCAATTGATAAATAGCCCGCGAGAATTTCTCGTGAGCAAGAATCTCATAAAATAATGGTATTTCGGGATTATATAGAGGAATGGGGAGCCCTGCGAGGAGTTGACCCAGCGAGATTATGATTTTATGATCATCACATTGATGATCAGAAAATAATTTTGCAGAAAGAATAGATGAAGATCCTTGATTGGGAATGGTAGATAAAGTGAAACCCTTTTCCTGTAACTTCTTTTGAACATCAGTAAATTGAGGAGCGTATGTACGACTAAGTGAAGCCATTGTTAGAAGAATGAGAATGAATAGAGAGTTGAAGATCAAAAGAACGAGAAAAGTCTAGAAAGCAGTAGCAGAAGCGCAATTTGTGGAAGAAGAAAGTTGAAGGAAAGTTGCAGAGAGAAAATAAAAGAGAAGAAGAAAAAGAGGAGAAAATTATATATAGAGAGAAAGATTTTGGGAAAGTAAGTGCATTTAATGCGAGATGGGACACGAATGGTCAGAAATAAGCGGTTGGATGAAACGTGTCAAGAAAGGAATGGAAGAAAAGACATCTGTTATAAATTCTATGTAAAAATTACTGGGTTAAAACAGATAAGGATGAGTTGTTGCGGCATTTCAAGATATTGATTCTCATGATATTCTCTTCTTCGCAGAGAATACATGAGAAGAGGCAAGATGTAGGACTAGAATATCGCAACACCAATACTTCGCGAGATTAATAAACGACTGCGTCGCGAAGGAGTCGCATGGAGGTAAATAAATGACGTAATAGATGATGACAGTCAGAACATGAGGAAAGTGTGAAGACTTGGCGAGATTTAGGAGTGTCGCGAAGGCGAGCAGTTGCACATTCGCGAGCATTCGCGAGACATTTCCGAAAATAAAGGACAGCTCAGCTGTCATCCACTATGTAATACCCTATATAAAGGGTTGAGTAAGTCTGTTGTAGGGAGAAGTCTTTTTGAATTGTGAGACAAGTCATTAGGAGAGAGAAAATTAAGAGTGATTGTAATTTCTTTAGCTCTGTTCTACATTTCTTTGTAAATCTTTCAAGAAAACAATTAATAAAACACATTATTATTCATCTTCAAATGGATTGATTTAGCGATTTGAGTGAGGGGTGTAGTGTGGGAAATCCTGCAACTACATGTCCCATAGCACCTGCCCAGGAATCCAAAAGTTCCCACAACAATACCAAGAATCGCAACTGGCTAGTGCCAAGAGGATATCTCGACTAGGTATCCCGAATGCGCATCCCATACTACGCACTCAAGTCCCTAAAGTTCACAAGGTTGGAAGATGTCATCGAAATGACAAAGCAAATCCTAACGCAACACCGTGAGGACCAATCTCTAATGCCGGTGCGGTTGGATGCAAGCCACCGTCCCGACGGATTTACCGGTTGCCACCGTAAGTGGGATGCTAGCTGGGCTCGACAACGCACACCCTGGCCGGTGCCAACGTGTGGGGATGATCAGTCCCATTGTCTACCCACCGTATCGCACGGTCTTCCGGATGCTCGTAAGGCGGGTGCCATAGAGGCCTAGCAAACTCACAAAGTGACTTATACAAGCTCAACTCGATTTGCAAAGTAACCGCCCAAAGATTACAAACTCTTTCCCATGCAGAAGTTGGCCTACTCTCCAACTTTAAGTTTCCATGATGGAAAATACTCGCTAATGAGTCCACCCCGCACAAGTCCTTAGATTTTTCTCGGAACTTGCTCTGATACCATATGTGACGGACCGGAAAGTTACGCCTTTGGCGCATTGCCCCGCAGGACGTAACTCCCATGATGAAGCTACGATCCGGGCCTTTAAAGCTAGGCAAATGCACGTCCATACGCCCTTGCAAGCATGCTCGTGGAGCATGATGCATCTAACTTAGCTTCCAAACCATGCTCGTGGAGCATGATGCGGCCTAACTTAGCTTCCACACCGTTCCAACTTACCCTTGTTCCGAAAAGGGTTTATTAAAAAAAGCAAAACTTGCTTAATACGGTAAAAACGGCCTTTTGAGGTCCTAAACGATGGAATTTGGCTAAATTCTGGTGACCATGTGGATTTATAGATCAACATGTCTTGATCTTTGGGCGAGTTTCCATCAAAATGGACTCCTCTTGTGCTAAATTACGACACTCGGGTTTTTCGCCTCCAAATAGGCTATAACTTTCTCTTTGTAGCTTGATAGGAAGTATGAGCATCCACTTGCTGGCATGCAACTAAGCCTCATCAAGTATGGCCACAATCATCTCTGGCGTCGAGTTGTCGATCTTAGATGATATGAGGGGCCAGAATGTCGCAATCATCTCCGAATTAGATGATATGAGCGACAACGTCCGGACCGGCAATGCTGCAACTCATTGCGGCTGCCTACGTACCCTTCCCTACTCTAAAGGGATTAAGCACAGACCGTAGTTCATCCTCGAAGGGACAAGCAACTTATTCCAACTCGTTTGCTAGGCCGTGGCCAAGCAATAGTGGTAATGGCCTAGTCCGTATAGGTCGTTCCGTCAAATACATCCAAGTGATGCATCATCGAGTCCGTGGAATGGCATAGTGATGCCTCAGCACCATATGCTCCATTCGTAAGGCTGCGCGACTAAGAATGAGGCGTGAGCATCATTCATATCGTTCCGGCCAAGCTATAAAGCTTACTTGGTACATAGTCCGCATATGCACCTTCAACGAACTACCCCTCCCTATATATGTCTTAATGGAATTTCTACAAGTATGGAAATGGGACCAAAAATATTTCATCAACTCCCCGTTTACTATTCATGGCCGTTGCCATGTACTTTCCTGAATAACCGGCCAAGATGGATGTTCACTACCAATGCCAACTCCGATATCCGGCCATGTTGGCCGTCCACTGCCAACCCGATGTTGGTCGTCCTCTGCCAACCCGATGTCCGGCCATGTTGGCCGTACACTTCAACTCCGATATCCGCCATGGCCGGCCGGCCCTCGCCAACCCGATGTCGTGCCATGTTGGCCGTACACTGTCAACACATTGGCCAAGGGCCAATGTTCCTTTTCCTACGCAACGGAACCTTTGGATGAAGCTTCATCTCGTGCCATGGCGCATCTTTTTAGCATGTTCCATGATAAAAACACGGGTGTTACATTATCACACCCTTCAAAGAATTTCGTCCCGGAATTCAAAACCAAAACTATTGTGGACAATCTCTTCAAGTTGGATTTCCCGAGCAAAAGTCACATACTAGATGCTCGTAAATCACGGGTTTCTTCAAGTTGTCATGAACAACAATTTATACCTTCTTCGAGCACATGTCCCATACCACCTTCCCGAGAAATCCAAAAGTGCCCACAACAATACCAAGAATCGCAATTGGCCAAAGGCAAGAGGATATCTCGACTAGGTATCCCGAATGCGCATCCCATAATAAGCACTCAAGTCCCTAAAGTACACAAGGTTGGAAGATGTCGTCGAAATGACAAAGCAAATCCTAACGCAACACCGTGAGAATGCCAGTGCAGCTTGGATGCAAGCCACCGTCCCGACGGATTTACGACGGGGTTGCCACTCGTAAGTGGGATGCTAGCTGGCTCGACAACGCACACCCTTGGCCGGTGCCAATGTGTGGGGATGATCGGGCCCCATTGTCTACCCATCGTACTGCACTGTCTTCCTGGGATGCTCGTAAGTGGGGTGCCATAGAGGCCTGGCAAACTCACAGTACTTATACAAGCTCAACTCGGATTGCAAAGTAACTGGCCCAGCAGTTACAAACTCTTTCCCGCGCAGAAGTTGGCCTACTCTCCAACTTTAAGTTTCCATGATGGAAAATACTCGCTAATGAGTCTACCCCGCACAAGTCCCTAGAGTTTTCTCGGAACTTGCTCTGATACCATATGTGACGGACCGAAAATTACGCCTTTGGCGCATTGCCCCGCAGGCCGTAACTCCCATGATGAAGCTACAATCCGGGCCTTTAATGCTAGGCAAATGCACGTCCATACGCCCTTGCAAGCATGGTCGTGGAGAATGATGCATCTAACTTAGCTTCCAAACCATGCTCGTGGAGCATGATGCAGCTAACTTAGCTTCCACACCGTTCCAACTTACCCTTGTTCCGCAAAAGGGTTTATTAAGAAAGGCAAAAACTTGCTTAATACGGCAAAAACGGCCTTTTGAGGTCCTAAACGATGGAATTTGGCTAAATTATGGTGACCATGTGGATTTATAGATCAACATGTCTTGATCTTTGGGCCGTTTCCCATTAAAATGGACTCCTCTTGTGCTAAATTACGACACTCGGGTTTTTCGCCTCCAGATAGGCTATAACTTTCTCTTTGTAGCTTGATAGGAAGTATGAGCATCCACTTGCTGGCATGCAACTAAGCCTCATCAAGTATGGCCACAATCATCTCTGGCGTCGATCTGTCGAGCTTAGATGATATGAGGGGCCAGAATGTTGCAAACATCTCTGAATTAGATGATATGAGCGACAACGTGCTGGACCGGCAATGCTGCAACTCATTGTGGCTGCCTACGTACCCTTCCCTACTCTAAAGGGATTAAGCACAGACCGTAGTTCATCCTCGAAGGGACAAGCAACTTATTCCAACTCGTTTGCTAGGCCGTGGACAAGCAATAGTGGTAATGGCCTAGTCCGTATAGGTCGTTCCGTCAAATACATCCAAGTGATGCATCATCGAGTCCGTGGAATGGCATAGTGATGCCTCAGCACCATATGCTCCATTCGTATGGTTGCGCGACTAAGAATGAGGCCGAGCATCATTCATACTGCTCCGGCCAAGCTATAAAGCTTACTTGGTACATAGTCCGCATATGCACCTTCAACCAACTACCCCTCCCTATATATGTCTTAATGGAATTTCTACAAGTATGGAAAGGGGACCAAAAATATTTCATCAACTCCCCGTTTACTATTCATGGCCGTTGCCATGTACTTTCCTGAATAACCGGCCAAGATGGTTGTTCACTACCAATGCCAACTCCGATATTCGGCCTTGTTGGCCATCCACTGCCAACCCGATGTTGGTCATCCTCTGCCAACCCGATGTCCGGCCATGTTGGCCGTCCACTTCCAACCCGATGTCCGGCCATGTTGGCCGTACACTGCCAACCCGATATCCGGCCATGTTGGCCGTCCTCTGCCAACCCGATGTCCGGCCATGTTGGCCGTCTACTGCCAACCCGATGTCCGGCCATGTTGGCCGTACAGTGTCAACACATTGGCCATGGGCCAATGTTCCTTTTCCTACGCAACGGAACCTTTGGATGAAGCTTCATCTCAGGCCATGGCGCATCTTTTAGCATGCGCCATGATAAAAACACGGGGTGTTACATTATCACACCCTTCAAAGAATTTCGTTCCCGAAATTCAAAACCAAAACTATTGTGGACAATCTCTTCAAGTTGGATTTCTGAGCAAAAGTCCCGTACCCCGGATGCTCGTAAATCACGGGTTTCTTCAATTTGTCATGAACAACAATTTAGACCTTCCGAGCACATGTCCCATACCACCCGCCCAGAATCCAAAAGTTCCCACAACAATACCAAGAATCGCAATTGGCCGGTGCCAAGAGGATATCTCGACTAGGTATCCTGAATGTGCATCCCATATTAAGCACTCAGAAGTCCCTAAATTTCACAAGGTTTGAAGATGTCGTCGAGATGACAAAGCAAATCCTAACGCAACACTGTGAGGACCAATCTCTAATGCCAGTGCAGTTGGATGCAAGCCACCGTCCTAACGGATTTACTGTGTTGCCACTCGTAAGTGGGATGCTAGCCGGGCTCGACAACGCACACCCTGGCCAGTTTTAATGTGTGGGGATGATCAGTCCCATTGTCTACCCACCGTACTGCAGACGGACTTCCTGGGATGCTCGTAAGCGGGTGCCATAGAGGCCTGGCAAACTCATAGTACTTATACAAGCTCAACTCGATTTGCAAAGTAACTGGCCCAGCCAGTTACAAACTCTTTCCCACGCAGAAGTTGGCCTACTCTCCAACTTTAAGTTTCCATGATGGAAAATACTCGATAATGAGTCTACCCCGCACAAGTGCCTAGAGTTTTCTCGGAACTTGCTCGATACCATATGTGACGGACCGAAAATTACGCCTTGGCGCATTGCCCCGTAGGCCGTAACTCCCATGATGAAGCTACGATCCGGGCCTTTAATGCTAGGCAAATGCACGTCCCTACGCCCTTGCAAGCATGCTCGTGGAGCATGATGCATCTAACTTATCTTTCCAAAACCATGCTCGTGGAGCATGATGCAGCCTAACTTAGCTTCCACACCGTTCCAACTTACCCTTGTTCCGCAAAAGGGTTTATTAAGAAAAGCAAAACTTGCTTAATACGGCAAAAACGGCCTTTTTGAGGTCCTAAACGATGGAATTTGGCTAAATTCTGTGACCATGTGGATTTATAGATCAACATGTCTTGATCTTTGGGCCGTTTCCCATCAAAATGGACTCCTCTTGTGCTAAATTACGACACTCGGTTTTTCGCCTCCGAGATAGGCTATAACTTTCTCTTTGTAGCTTGATAGGAAGTATGAGCATCCACTTGCTGGCATGCAACTAAGCCTCATCAAGTATGGCCACAATCATCTCTCGGCATCTATCTGCGTCGAGCTTAGATGATATGAGGGGCCGGAATGTTGCAAACATCTCCGAATTAGATGATATGAGCGACAACGTGATGGACCGACAATGCCGCAACTCATTGCGGCTGCCTACGCACCCTTCCCTACTCTAAAGGGATCAAGCATGCATCGTAGTTCATCCTCGAAGGTACAAGCAACTTATTCCAACTCGTTTGCTAGGTCGTGGCAAGCAATAGTGGTAATGGCCTAGGTCGTATAGGTCGTTCTGGTCAAATACATCCAAGTGATGCATCATCGAGTCCGTGGAATGGCATAGTGATGCCTCAGCACCATATGCTCCATTCGTAAGGTTGCGCGACTAAGAATAAGGCCAGAGCATCATTCATACCGTTCCGGCCAAGCTATAAAGCTTACTTGGTACATAGTCCGCATATGCACCTTCAACCAACTACCCTCCCTATATATGTCTTAATGGAATTTCTACAAGTATGGAAAGGGGACCAAAAATATTTCATCAACTCCCGTTTACTATTCTTGGCCGTTGCCATGTACTTTCCTGAATAACCGGCCAAGATGGTTGTTCACTACCAATGCCAACTCCGATATCCGGCCATGTTGGCCGTCCACTGCGAACCCGATATCCGGCCATGTTTTTCGTCCTCTGCCTACCTGATGTCCGGCCATGTTGGCCGTACACTTCCAACCCGGTATTCGGCCATGTTGGCCGTCCTCTACCAACTCGATGTCCGGCCATGTTGGCCGTCCACCGCCAACCCGATGTCCGGCCATGTTGGTCGTACACTGTCAACACATTGGCCAAGGGCCAATGTTCCTTTTCCTACGCAACGGAAGCTTTGGATGAAGCTTCATCTCAGGCCATGGCGCATCTTTTAGCATGTGCCATGATAAAAACACGGGGTGTTACATTATCACACCCTTCAAAGAATTTCGTCCCCGAAATTCAAAACCAAAACTATTGTGGACAATCTCTTCAAAATGGATTTCCTGAGCAAAAGTCTCATACCAGATGCTCAAAAATCACGGGTTTCTTCAAGTTGTCATGAATAATAACTTAGACCTTCTGAGCACATGTCCCATACCACCTGCCCAGGAATCCAAAAGTGCCCACAACAATACCAAGAATCGCAATTGGCCAGTGCCAAGAGGATATCTCGACTAGGTATCCTGAATGCGCATCCCATACTATGCACTCAGAAGTCCCTAAAGTTCACAAGGTTGGAAGATGTCATTGAAATGACAAAGCAAATCCTAACACAACACTGTGAGGACAAATCTCTAATGCTAGTGCAGTTGGATGCAAGCCACCGTCCCGATGGATTTACACTAGGGTTGCCACTTGTAAGTGGGATGCTAGCCGGCTCGACAACGCACACCCTTGGCCAGTGCCAACGTGTGGGGATGATCAGTCCCATTGTCTACCCACCGTACCAGACGGTCTTCCGGATGCTCGTAAGCGGGGTTCCATAGAGGTCTGGCAAACTCACGGTACTTATACAAGCTCAACTCGATTTGCAAAGTAACTGGCCCAGCAGTTACAAACTCTTTTCCCGCAAAGTTGGCGTACTCTCCAACTTTAAGTTTCCATGATGGAAAATACTCGCTAATGAGTCCACCCCGCACAAGTCCCTAGAGTTTTCTCGGAACTTGCTCTGATACCATATGTGACGGACCGGAAAATTACGTCTTTGGCGCATTGCCCCGCAGGCCGTAACTCCCATGATGAAGCTACGATCCGGGCCTTTAAAGCTAGGCAAATGCACGTTGCAAGCATGCTCGTGGAGCATGATGCATCTAACTTAGCTTCCACACCATGCTCGTGGAGCATGATGCAGCTAACTTAGCTTCCACACCGTTCCAACTTACCCTTGTTCCGCAAAAGGGTTTATTAAGAAAAGCAAAAACTTGCTTAATACGGAAAAAACGGCCTTTTGAGGTCCTAAACGATGGAATTTGGCTAAATTCTGGTGACCATGTGTATAGATCAACATGTCTTGATCTTTGGGACGTTTCCCATCAAAATGGACTCCTCTTATGCTAAATTACGACACACGGGTTTTTCGCCTCCAGATAGGCTATAACTTTCTCTTTGTAGCTTGATAGGAAGTACGAGCATCCACTTGCTGACATGCAACTAAGCCTCATCAAGTATGGCCACAATCATCTCTGGCGTCGAGCTGTCGAGCTTAGATGATATGAGGGGCCAGAATGTCGCAATCATCTCCAAATTAGATGATATGAGAGAGAACGTGCTGGACCGGCAATGCTGCAACTCATTCTGGCTGCCTACGTACCCTTCCCTACTCTAAAGGGATCAAGCACAGACCGTAGTTCATCCTCGAAGGGACAAGCAACTTATTCCAACTCGTTTGCTAGGTCGTGGCCAAGCAATAGTGGTAATGGCCTAGTCCGTATAGGTCGTTCCGTCAAATACATCCAAGTGATGCATCATCAAGTCCGTGGAATGGCATAGTGATGCCTCAGCACCATATGCTCCATTCATAAGGTCTGCGCGACTAAGAATGAGGCCCGAGCATCATTCATACTGCTCCGGCCAAGCTATAAAGCTTACTTGGTACATAGTCCGCATATGCACCTTCAACCAACTACCCTCCCTATATATGTCTTAATGGAATTTCTACAAGTATGGAAAGGGGACCAAAAATATTTCATCAACTCCCCGTTTACTATTCATGGCCGTTGCCATGTATTTTCCTGAATAACCAGCCAAGATGGCTGTTCACTACCAATGCCAACTCCGATATCCGGCCATGTTGGTCGTCCACTGCCAACCCGATATCCGGCCATGTTGGTCGTCCTCTGCCTACCCGATGTCAGGCCATGTTGGCCGTCCACTTCCAACCCGATATCCGGCCATGTTGGCCGTCTTCTTCCAACCCGATGTCCGGCCATGTTGGTCGTACACTGTCAACACATTGGCCAAGGGCCAATGTTCCTTTTCCTACGCAACGGAAGCTTTGGATGAAGCTTCATCTCGTGCCATGGCGCATCTTTTAGCATGTGCCATGATAAAAACACGGGTGTTACATTATCACACCCTTCAAAGAATTTCGTCCCCAAATTCAAAACCAAAACTATTGTGGACAATCTCTTCAAGTTGGATTTCCCGAGCAAAAAGTCTCATACCGGATGCTCGAGAAATCACGGGTTTCTTCAAGTTGTCATGAACAATAACTTAGACCTTTCCGAGCACATGTCCCATACCACCTGCCCAAGAATCCAAAAGTGCCCACAACAATACCAAGAATCACAATTGGCCAGTGCAAGAGGATATCTCGACTAGGTATCCTGAATGCGCATCCCATACTACGCACTCAGAAGTCCCTAAAGTTCACAAGGTTGGAAGATGTCATCGAAATGACAAAACAAATCCTAACACAACACCGTGAGGACAAATCTCTAATGCCGGTGCTTGGATGCAAGCCACCGTCCCGACGGATTTACCGGGTTGCCACTCGTAAGTGGGATGCTAGCGGGCTCGACAACGCACACCCTTGGCCGGTGCCAACGTGTGGGGATGATCAGCCCCATTGTCTACCCACCGTCCCCAGACGGTCTTTGGATGCTCGTAAGCGGGGTGCCATAGAGGCCTGGCAAACTCACCGTACTTATACAAGCTCAACTCGATTTGCAAAGTAACCGGCCCAAAGAAGTTACAAACTCTTTCCGTAACGAGAAGTTGGCCTACTCTCCAACTTTAAGTTTCCATGATGGAAAATACTCGCTAATGAGTCCACCCCGCACAAGTCCCTAGAGTTTTCTCGGAACTTGCTCTGATACCATCTGTGATGGAGCGGAAAATTACGCCTTTGGCGCATTGCCCCGCAGGCCGTAACTCCCATGATGAAGCTACGATCCGGGCCTTTAAAGCTAGGCAAATGCACGTCCATACGCCTTGCAAGCATGCTCTTGGAGCATGATGCATCTAACTTAGCTTCCACACCATGCTCGTGGAGCATGATGCAGCTTACTTAGCTTCCACACCGTTCCAACTTACCCTTGTTCCGCAAAAGGGTTTATTAAGAAAAGCAAAAACTTGCTTAATACGGCAAAAACGGCCTTTTGAGGTCCTAAACGATGGAATTTGGATAAATTCTGGTGACCATGTGGATGTCTTGATCTTTGGGCCGTTTCCCATCAAAATGGACTCCTCTTGTACTAAATTACGATACTCGGGTTTTTCGCCTCCAGATAGGCTATAACTTTCTCTTTGTAGCTTGATAGGAAGTATGAGCATCCACTTGCTGGCATGCAACTAAGCCTCATCAAGTATGGCCACAATCATCTCTGGCGTCGAGCTGTCGAGCTTAGATGATATGAGGGGCCAGAATGTCGCAATCATCTCCGAATTAGATGATATGAGCGACAACGTGCTGGACCGGCAATGTTGCAACTCATTGCGGCTGCCTACGTACCCTTCCCTACTCTAAAGGGATCAAGCACAGACCGTAGTTCATCCTCGAAGGGACAAGCAACTTATTCCAACTCGTTTGCTAGGCCGTGGCCAATCAACAATGGTAATGGCCTAGTATATAGGTCGCTCCCACAAATACATCCAAGTGATGCATCATCGAGTCCGTGGAATGGCATAGTGATGCCTCAGCACCATATGTTCCATTCGTAAGGTCGCGCGACTAAGAATGAGGCCCGAGCATCATTCATACTGCTCCGCCAAGCTATAAAGCTTACTTAGTACATAGTCCGCATATGCACCTTCAACCAACTACCCCTCCCTATATATGTCTTAATGGAATTTCTACAAGTGTGGAAAGGGGACCAAAAATATTTCATCAACTCCCTGTTTACTATTCATGGCCGTTGCCATGTATTTTCCCCGAATAACCGGCCAAGATGGTTGTTCACTACCAATGTCAACTCCGATATCCGGCCATGTTGGTCGTCCACCGCCAACCCGATATCCGGCCATGTTGGCCGTCCTTCGCCAACCCGATGTCCTGGCCATGTTGGTCGTCCACTTCCAACCCGATATCCGTCCATGTTGGCCGTCCTCTGCCAACCCGATTGTAGGAGCAGAGTATCGCAGCAACCTTCACTTGCGAATTATTAACGACGTAACTTAATAATGTCGCAAAAGAAATATTAGAGACGACGCAACAAATGACATTAGCTTAAATATGAGAAAGGTGTGACGATTCTGCGAAGAGTCAAGAAGACTTTGTGAAGACTAACATTTGTAGACTGCGAAATGTCGCAAGGTAAATCCGAAATTAAGGGAAATATTAGTTGTACATGAGCTGTCATCCACTATGTAATATCTTATATAAAGAGAAGGCGGGAGAGAGAAAAGGAGGACACACATTTTGTAAAAGGGAGAGACACAATTTTGTGGAGAGAGACATTAATTTCTTTATCATCTTCTTCCCCAAATAATAAGATCTAGAGCTCTAGAAAATATCCATTAATGGAGATTATAAATGTAATACTAATGTAACATCAACAATCATAGCGAAGAACCATGGATGTAGATCACATTGATCGAACCATGTAAAAAATCTTGTATGTCTATTTAAATTTCTAGCACTTATATTTTGAGATTTAGATGATTAATATGTTTAGATCTAGAAATTATTATCAAGATATGATAAGGGGTGTGTTGTGGGAAATCCTGCAACTACATTTGGCGCTAGAAACAGGGAGGAGTAAAGGATTTATCCTTCATGTAATTTGTTGGTTTAAGAAATTTCCATGAAGATTAGCTACTGTTCATATTTATTTTTAGATCTTAAAGTTTCAGGAGCAAAAACGGAAATTTCATGGAAGAAGTTACACATTCAGGGAGTAAACATCATCAACAATTTAAAGACATGAAAAGAAGAAGAGAAAAAAAAATTAGTTGTTGTGGTGAAATTCGGGGAAGAAAACTAAAGTTTCAATGGAAAATTTTCATGTTCAGGAGAAGAAGGCAAATGTGAAACAAATTAAGGAAAGACGAAGAGAAGATAAGAGGCAGACGCTGCAATCCTTATCACAAACAGAAATTCGCAAAGATGGTTTGAGTTGGAGTGAATAAGCAAGAGGTCACTGGTTCGAATTCGCAGAGACACATATTTTTCATTTTCTTCTCATCTTCAGTGGCGAATAAGAGAATAAAGAAAAAAGTTATGAGTTAATTTCGCAAAGAAGTTCTTGAACAGTTGGTCCAGAGAGCAATATGTGCGTTTGTGGTCGCAAGTTCGAATATGCCTGCGAGCATAATTTTCTTCTTTTTTACAGAGGGGAAAATGGATAATTTCGCAAGGTTGTTTCATTATTTCGCAAACAAGAGGCAGCACAGTTGGTTGTCTGCGAAGTTAATGAGTTCATGGTCGCGAGTTCAAATCCCAACGAACGTGTATTTTTCGCATGGATTTTTTGCAAGAGTATTTCGCAAGAAGAAAGTAGATGATTATTTCGCAGAAACACTTCGCAGAGGCAGGGATAGCACAGTTGGTCAGGAGGCATGAATGCAAGCAGCAGGTCGCAGGATCAATTCTTGCTTCTCGCACATTTATTTTTGTTATGCGAAATTTCGCACGGACTTTGATTATTTCGCAAAGAAGAAAGTTGATGATTATTTCGCAAATTAATTCCGCAAGAAAGGGTTAGAACAGTTGGTATGGTGCGAGAATATGCAAGAGGCAGGTCAAGGGTTCAAACCTCATTTCACATACTTCTTTTTGCTGCGAGATAATTTATTTTTGTGCGATGTTTATACATTTCAAGGATGCTAGCTTCGCAAGCAAATCATATACTTCACGAGATTGACAACAACAAGAAACCACAAAAGTTAAGTACCACTTTCCTTGAACATTTTACTTTTACAACAAATAAAAAGATTTTTGATTTGATTTACAAAGAGCGATACAATCGCAGAACTACAAAGATTCCACAATTACAATAGAAACCGAGAACAATATCTCGCAGAGATCAATTTATATATTTCCCTTAAATACTTGCTTTGTTTCAAATGAGAATGATATCCAACATGGAGAGTAGTAGCGGGCAAACCTTTGTGGCGTACACCCTAGTTCGCGAACAATATTCGCAAGAGGCAATGTACCTAAAGTGCGTCATATAAGGGGGTACCTATTAGGATCATTTCCATGAAAGATGTTTATCGGATGAGACGAAACAAGTTATACAAAGAAAAACGATTTGAACTTGCAATTAAATGAATATTTTTGATAAAAGAAATGTTGAATACTAATCTAAATTTTTATTTGCATTACAGCATAGCATGAGGCAAAGAACATGGAGCGAGAGTTTCGCATGATGGATTCACAATACTTCTCATATTTAGAGGATTAAGTACTTCATATACTTCTTCAAGGATACTTCATACTTCTTATACTTCGAGGATACTTCATACTTCTTATACTTCGAGGATACTTCATACTTCTTATACTTCAAGGGTTGATACTTCTTATATTTCGCAAAGCTTCGGAACTTCGCAAAAGAATAGAGGCAAGTACGTACTTTTCAAGTCCATTATTCTTCCGCTCGTTCCTTCATCAACAAAGATCAAAGACTACTACAACAACGGATTTTTCCTTAAAGATCGCTCTTCAAGCAATATTCAAGGAAAAAGAGGCAAGATGTAGGAGCAAAATATCGCAGCAACCTTCACTTGCGAATTATTAACGACGCAACTTAATAATGTCGCAGAAGAAATATTAGAAACGACGCAACAAATGACATTAGCTTAAATATGAGAAAGGTGTGACGATTCTGCGAAGAGTCAAGAAGACTTGCGAAGACTAACATTTGTAGACCTGCGAAATGTCGCAAGGTAAATCCGAAATTAAGGGAAATATTAGTTGTACATGAGCTGTCATCCACTATGTAATATCCTATATAAAGAGAAAGGCAGGAGAGAGAAAAGGAGGACACACATTTTGTAAAAGGGAGAGACACAATTTTGTGAAGAGAGACATTAATTTCTTTATCATCTTCTTCCCCAAATAATTAGATCTAGAGCTCTAGAAAATATCCATTAATGGAGATTATAAATGTAATACTAATGTAACATCAACAATCATAGTGAAGAACCATGGATGTAGATCACATTGATCGAACCATGTAAAAAATCTTGTGTGTCTATTTAAATTTCTAGCACTTATATTTTGAGATTTAGATGATTAATATGTTTAGATCTAGAAATTATTATCAAGATATGATGAGGGGTGTGTTGTGGGAAATCCTGCAACTACATATGCGCTAGAAACAGGGACTGTGAGAAGATTGAAGGTAAATAATTGTTGTTAAGATTCTTCAAATCAAGAAAATGATGAAGCAAAATGATGAAATAATAAAAACAGCAAACATAAAAATCAACAAGTATAGAAGAAAAGAGGGATGTAATGTGATTACGAAAGCGATGATCAATGAATTCCATGAGAACATTAAAGGGAGAATACATAAGCGAGATTTTGAAGGAAAAAAGATTACAAAAATGGAGGAAATTACACCCTTGAAAGATTGGGAGAAGCAGAAGATAACATTCACAGCGGCAGAAATACCAGGAGGGGACTTAAACCATACATCTCCCTTGGCAGTCACGATAATGACTTGAGAAGGAAAAAGAGAAATCAATGGGAAATGTGGAAGAATAGGCGATAAATAGAACTTTGATCGATACGGGAAGTTCAGTAGATATCATGTTTTATGACACATACAAAGAAATGGGATATAAAGACGAAGAGATGACTCCATCAACCTATTATATTCATGGTTTTGGCAAATCCGAAACAGTAACCAAAAGGAGAAATAAAAGTGTGAATTTCATTAGAAGAGATTGACACACTAGTGACATTACGCGTGGTGGACATGGAATCGCCATACAACATGTTATTTGGAAGACCATGGATACATGCAATCAAAGCTGTGGCATCAACATTACATCAGTGCGTTAAGTTTCCTATGCCGAGCGGAATTGGTGAAATTAGAGGAGAAACTGATAAAGCGAGATTATGTTATCAAATTGAAGTAAAACATTATGAAGAATAGGTGAAGCGGCGAAATGATCGCAGAAGAATATCAAAAGCAGCGAGAAAGGAAGAAGAATTCAGAACTTACTTGATAAGAGCAGAAGAAGGAAAAGGAATACTTGGCGAAATACCGGGAGAAGAAAATGGACTTGCGAAGGAAATAAAAGGACCAACACCTATGGGAGAACCCAAGGCCAGCTACATCGCAGCAGAACCAACAAAAGAAGTAAACATTGGAACAGAAGAAGAACCCAAGATATTGAAAATTGGGACTAAGATGGAGGCAGGGGAGGAAAAAATGACTGTTGATCTGTTGCGAGATTACAAAGATATCTTCGCGTGGGATACGGATGAAATGCCTGGAATAGATCCATCTGTGGCATGTCATAAACTGGAAATTGACAAAAAAGTAAGACCATTCAAACAAAGAATCAGAAAGATTGCTACAACATATCACCCTCAAATAGAAGAAGAATTGCAGAAAATGCTAGACGCAGGGATCATTAGACAGGCAAAATACCCCGAATGGATAGCAAACATGGTTGTAGTCCCAAAGAAGAAAAAAGGGATAATAATTTGTATAGATTTTACTGATCTAAATAAAGCTTGTCCAAAAGATAGCTTTCCTTTGCCAGATATCCCGCAAATGGTTGAGTCAGCAGCGGGAAATGAAAGGATATCTTCTCTTGATGGATACAAAGGATACAATCAAATTCCTCTTGCCGAAGAAGATCAAGAACATACTGTTTTTTTCGCTCCAAGAGGGTTATACTGTTACACAAAAATGCCATTTGGTTTGCGAAATGCCGGAGCAACATACCAAAGGATGGTAGAGAAGGTATTCGCAAGATGGATACATAAAACACTAGAGGTGTACGTAGATGACATGCTAATAAAAAGTAAAGAAGCAAAAGACCATGTGCAGGATTTGAAGGAAATTTTTGAACAAATGAGGCATTTCAACATCAAAGTAAATCAGAAAATGTACCTTGGGGTTGCATCAGAAAATTCTTAGGTTCATTGTATCAAAAGAAGGAATACAAGTTGACCCAGAGAAAGTACACGCACTTCGCGATATGCCAACGCCGACGATATAAAAGATGTACAGAAGCTTAATGGACTACTAGCTTCACTGGGAAGATTCATCTAGCGATCTTCTGACAAGTGTAAACATTTCTTCAATATACTCAAAAAGGGGACGAAATTTAGATGGACGGATGAGTGCGAAAAGGCTTTACAAGGAATAAAAGAACATCTAATGGATGTGTCAATTTTACAAAAGGCAGAACCAGGAGAGGAGCTATTAATCTACCTTGCGACGACCTCGCACGCTCTAAGTGCAGTGCTATTGCGAATAGACGCAGGAGTGGAGAAACCGATCTATTACATCAGCAAAACATTTAATGCCGCGGAGAAGAATTACTCAAAAATTGAAAAATTAATTTTGGCGTTAGTCTATGCCACATTTAAGCTTCGCATATAATTTCAAGCACACACAGTCAAGGTAGTGACAAGAGTACCGATTGAATCGGTAATGAAAAATTCAAAAAGGTCAGGTAGAGTTGAGAGATGGAATGCACAGATCAATCATTGCAAAATCAAATATGAAATATTATCTTCGCCAAGATCACAAGTTGTCGCATATTTTTTAGCAGAATTTCCTTTAGAAGAAGATGAAGGTGGAAGAAATGATGGAAGTAGAAGAAGAACATGGAAATCCAACGGATTTATTAACTGAGCCAAACATATGGGAAATATTAGTAGATGGATCATCTAATAGAGAAGGTAATGGAGTCGGGATCATTTTGATTTCGCCAGAAGGCAACAAAATGGCTTTTTCTTTCAGATTGGAGTTCGCATCTACCAACAATGAAACAGAATATGAAGCTATAATACATGCTCTGCAATTCGCAATAGACATGAAGTTAGAAAATGTGAGAATCACCAGTGATTCACAATTAGCAATTCGCCAAATAAAAGAAGAATATACCACAAACGAACCATCTTTGAAAAAGTACAAGAAACTTGTTGAAGAATTGTCAAAAAAGATACCAAAAATAAAGTGGAGACATATATAAAAGAAAAGACAATAGACTCACAGACGCTTTTGCTTTCATCTCAAGTATGATGGAAGATCCAGCTACGAGAAACATAAAAATACAAACACTTTCATTACCATCAATCAATAAGGAGGAATAACGGGAAATAAATGTGATAGAAGGAACACAAATGCATAATAATGAAGATTGGAGAGTAGAACTTCATGCATATTTGATGAAGGGAGAAACCAAGAAACAGATTAGAGGCTCACAAATTGAAAAGCCGTGCAACAAATTATGAATTAAGAGATGGGATACTATACCGAAAATCCTTTAATGGACCCTCGCTCAGATGTTTAACACGAAAGGAAGGAGAAGTAGTCTTGAAAATGTTACACAGTGGCGATGCTGGAAATCATAGTGGCGGAAGATATCTAGCACATAAGGCGAAAATGCAAGGCTATTATTGGCCATATATGCATGAAGATGCGAAACAAATGTCAAGGCATTGCGAAGATTGTCAAAGGCATGGAAAGAAAATACATGCACAAGGAGTACCGTTAACTTCTTCAACAAGTGTGTGGCCTTTTGGAAAGTGGGGGTTAGACATTGTAGGACCATTTTTGCAGAACAAAAGTCGAGAAGATATTTGATTGTCGCTACGGATTATTTCACAAAATGGGCAGAAGTAAAGGCAGTACAACATATTCGCGATAAAGATATTTTTACCTTCATATTTGAGAACATCATATGCAGATTTGGAATTCCCGCACAGTTGGTATCTGACAATGGGAAACAATTTGAAGGACAGAATATCGAACTATTACTTAATGCATTTCAAATAAAATGTGGAAAATCAACGCCCCTATATCCGTAGGCAAATGGACAAGCAGAAGCAACAAATAAAACGATCGCAGACATATTAAAAAAGAAGTTAGAAGGACACAATAGAGCGTGGTGTGAGCAAGTGCATAATGCAATATGGGCTTACAACACAACCAGACGATAAGCTACGGGTATGTCACCTTTTTGTTTAACATATGGAGTTGAAGTTGTACTTCCAACAAGAGGTTGTTATTCCAACAACAAAGAAAGAAGCGTGGGAGAAAAATCTTAGTGCGGGTAATATTTTAATCAAGTTAGATGAGTTGGAATAAAAAAGAGAGAGAGCATTGCAACATATGGAAAATTACTACCGCAGATTAGCCAGAGAATATAATAAGCATGTTAAAATACGCGAATTTCAACCAGGCGATCTAGTGTTGAGGGAAACACCAGTTTATCAAATGAGAAAGTGGTGGCAAACTCAGCGAAAAGATGGGATGGACCTTATATCATTAAGGAAATAGTTGGAACAGGGGCGTACAGATTGATGGATCCTGAAGGTAAAGATGTGGGCCACAGGTTGGATAGACCATGGAATAGATTATACTTGAAAAGGTATTACCCATAGCAGATTGCGAAGGAATGATTGCGAAATAATAAACGAATGAAGAAAAATATGTTTGTATGAAGATTTTGCGAAAGAATTATTCATGGGCTGCGTGACATAAAGAAAAACATTTGCGAGAATCTCGCAATTAAAACAAGAAACGATAATCAAAATTGAATAAAATATACTAACGGGACGAACCTTTATGGCGTACACCCTAGTTCGCGAATGATATTTCGTAAGAGGCAAATGTAAGACCTAAAGTGCGTCATATAAGGGGGTATCTCTTGACTGGCTCGGGGGAAAAGGTTACACCGCCCCGGAACCGAGTCATGGAAATTTGGGTCCAATAAAGCCTATCCGGGAGAGATACCTTGGATTCCCAACTATATATATAAGGTTATACCCTGGTTGGGCGCCCGAGGGTCTCTTCCAAGGAGTCAATGTATGCTCAAGGCGCCGAGGTACACGGTTGAGCCAAGAGTGCCTGGGGCATTGAAGTGTCTCGGCCATTCTTGGCAAGTCTTGGTACATCTCAGACTCGCCCGAAGAAAACTCCACTTAGGGTGCGGTCTCGTAACCATAAGCCCTATAGGTATAAGGGATAAGAGGTTGCGAAAACAACTGTTGTTGTTAAGACCGGATGGGAGGAGCTAGTCTTGTATGGCCGATGTTCGCCTCCTTGAAGGGGCAACCAGGAGATGATAAGGGCGGCACCCTCCATTAGGGAGTCGATAAGTGTCTAAAGTCGCAAATGTCATGAGGCTTTATTTTCGCAAGAAAATTTAGGCTTGTCATATTTGTGCAATGATCCTGGGCAGAGGCAATAATACTAGCGCGAGGGTAAGACGAGATCAATGGGTCTTTACATGAAAGTGTAAAGACGTCCTGCGATTTCGTCGCAAGACGACAATGTCATGGGGATTTATGTTCGCAAGGATATTTAGGCCTGTCATATTGTCGCAAATGAAACATCCTGCAGAGGCAATAATACTAAGAAAAGATAAGACAAGATCAATGGGTCTTTACATGAAAGTGTAACGACGTCCCCGCGATTTTGTCGCAAGACGGCAATGTCATGGGGCTTTATGTTCGCAAGGATATTTAGGCCTGTCATATTGTCGCAATGAGGGGTGGCAAAATAAGACCTTTAACTAGGAAGGAAAAATAAGACCACACAAGATTGATAAGGCAAGATCAATGGGTCGCTACATGAAAACATAGGGACGTCCTGCGATCTTGTCGCAATGACACAACCATATGAAAGCATTTACAAGATTACATTCACTCTTCTATCTACATATAAATAAAAGAGGCAAGTTGAGGAGAAGACAAAGCTTGATCATCCAATATTTTTCAAAGAAGTTATCCTCCTAGGTAAGGAACAAGAGGCAATTAGGGTATGTCGAGGAAATATTCAAAGATGTTTACCTTCTCGGGAAGAAATATTTTCGCCTGAACAGTTCACAATACTGCTCATTAACACTCAAGAATGGATACTTCATACTTCATACTTCTTATATTACTTCTCATACTTCTTATACTCCATTTCGTATGAATAGAGACAAAAGATCATTCAAAAAATAATAAAAAGGCAATATGCGAATTGCATAATAGAAAACTTAATTTTTCTTGCAACAAGTGTACCTCAACAGAAATTGAAAATTGTCTTACATAAGAGGTTATGGAGATAAAGAGATAAGAATATATGATGTTACAGAAGAGGTTCAATTCTCTACATTGTTCTTTTCACCAGAAGAAGATATTATATGTTCCTCAACAATTTTATCAGCTTCAACAAACTCCATATTTTTTCCAGTTGGTTGATCCTTACCAGAACCTTCTTCGCATGTATTATCATTGACAGCTTCATTATTAGATGGGATCGCCTTTTCATTTGCGATGTCCTCGCCACTATCATACTCAAAATCGCTGTCAGGGGAATTAGGGACTTCATCTTCTTTTACTTCTAGAGGTTCGATGGATAAAGGTTCGAGAGATTTGGATAACAAGATTTCATTCACAATAACCTCAGCTTTAAGATGAAATTGGCGAAGAAGTGCCCTCTCGGTGATTCCTACTCGACGTCTTTGGAGTGAGACAAATAATCAAGTTTTCTTTCGGCACAATTGCGAGACTTAACGAGATTAGCGGAAAGTAACGCATTTTCCTTGCGCATCTTGGCGTAGTTGGACTCCAACGTAGAAAGAGAAGAGCGAAGATCTTCCTCAGATTCTGTAGAAGAAAAGAATAAAAGAGTTATTAATAAAAGATTCAAAGATTAGACAAAGGAAAAGAAATGGATGAGGCAGTCAAATTTTATGACTACCTTCCTTTTGCGAAATAAGATGTTGAGTCAAAGCCAAGCAATTATGCCCCAAATGATCCATGGCACTGTCGAAACTATCTCCAACTAACCCTTTTAATCGAGAATGCAATCTCTTTTCATTAGAAACAAGTAAAGTATTCTCCTTCGTAAGTGAGGAGTAGGAGTCTTTTAACTTAGAATATTGATCTTTAAGTTGGCTGATTTTCACACTTAAAGTTATTCTACCCTGAATAAGCTTATCTCTTTCGACAGTTACTTCTTCGAGTTTACTTCTTAGAGAATTGAGAGATTGTTCATGTTCATTACATATTTTTTGATGGACATCAAGTTGTTGCGAAGAAATCGCCACCTTGTTTAATAAAGCTCGCTTCTCTTGAGATAGGGTCTCATTCTCATCTGATAAGGTTTCCAATTCCAAATTAGATTTACTCAAAGAATAAGAGAGATGAGATAATTTGCTACTCAATAAATCTTGTTTTTGAACTAAAAGAAGGTTCTCTTTGGAAAGGTTATCTATTTGATCAACAGAATATGTGTGAAGATTGTCTAGTTGGTTATATTGCGCCATCCAAACATCCCTATCCACTCGAGTTTCTTCAACGATAGACTCCAATTGATAAATCTCCATTTTTCGCTTCTGGATTAAGGCTTGAAAGGCGAAAAAAAATTTGGGTTTGTAAAAAAAAAAAAAAAAAATGGGAAGCGGAGATGAGTGAGAATCAGTACCTTTTAATTCTTCATTCTTCTTGCGAAGATTATCACGGTCCAGCAAGGTGTTGTGAAGATTATTTTTCAATAGCTTAATTTCTTGCTCTAAAGACATCTGCGACATTTTGTTAGAGCCAAAATATTTACTCAGAGATTCGCAAACGTTAGATCTAACAGGATCGGTGGAGGTCTTCTTGACATCATTCATGATGTCTGATAAAACTTTAAAAGCTATATCTATCCCCACCAGATTCTCTTTGGAAAGAAGGGTAGATCCAGATGAAGAGGGGAAGGTTGAGTCATCTTTAGTCACACAGATGATAGGAGGAGGAATCTGCGAAGGATCAATGAGTGGGAATGAGGCAGAGGCATTGGTAGTAGGAAGAGAGAGGGGTTCACCACGAGGAACTTCAGGCGAAATAGAAAAATTGGCAGTGACAATTCCTGAAGGAGCAAAAGAAGGTATATCTTGCGAGGATATCGCAGGGGATATTGGTTGCGCATGTGATGTTATCACAGACGGAGTTGATTCAATGTGCGAAGACATTGCAAAGAGAAGTTAGTTTATCCTGCGAAGATGTCGCAGGGGAAGTGGCGAGTTTAAATGAAGGAAATGAGATAGAAGACCCGACATTCTTGGAATGGCGAGGTTTCTTAGGGATTTTATCAAATTTTGATTGTCATTCTCGCGAAATCACAAGTTAAGTAAGAAACAGAGGCAACAATATTGTTATTAAAAGAGTAAAATGTTTCTTAATTACCTTGTCATCCGAAGACTTCCTTTTAGTAGCAGTGGTTTTTGGGTGCGAACTTACGAAGAGCTTGACAGTAGATTTGTTCTTACTGAAACAAAAATAACACAAGAATTATCAAGAGAAGAATAATTTCAAAACAAAGGAATTAATCAACAAAGAAGATAAAGAATAGCAGAAGAAACAAACCCTGATGATTCCATAAAAACAGAAATAGAGGAGGGAATGAGAATAGTAGCAGATGAACAATAGTAGAAAGATGAAGAAAACTTGCAGGATGAAGAACAACAAACAAAGATTGCAGACGATGAAGAAGACGAAGTAAAGAAAGGAACTACCGTTATGAGGAATTCCTCTTTATATAGACAAGAAAATGGTAACCAGTTGGCATTAAAAATGCCGGTAAAAAGGGGCATTTTAGACACGTATAAACGGTTATCCCTAAATTCACGGAAACTTGTCGGTAGAGAGTTGAACAATTGCGAAATCGTGAAAGGGTCAATTCTCATGACGTTCTCTTCTTCGTAGAGAAGACATGAGAAGAGGCAAGATATAGGATCAGAATATCGCGATAGTAACACCTCACAAGTTAATAAACAGTGACATCGCAAAAGCGTCGCAAACATATAATATAGATGAATCAATAAATGACGACTGCATAAACACGAGAAGGATGTGAAGTCTTTGCGAGATTAAAGAGTGTCGCGAGATTCAGCTTTTGTACATTTGCGACACTTCGCGAGCCATTCCCAAAAATAAAGGACAGCTTAGCTGTCACCCATTATGTAATACCCTATATAAAGAGCCGAATAGGCCTATTGTAAGGAGAGATCTTTTTCGAATGTTGAGCAAGTCATTAGGAGAGAGAAAATTTAGAGTGATTGTAATTCTTTAGCTCATTTTCCATTTGTTTTGTAAGTAATCAAGAAATCAATAAAAGAGAAGTTATCTTTACTCATATCAAATGAATTAGATTGTGTGAATTCTTGTAAGGGGTGTAGTGTAGGATTTCCTACAACTACACCGATGTCCAGCCATGTTGGCCGTCCACTGCCAACCCAATGTCCGGCCATGTTGGCCGTCCACTGTCAACACATTGGCCAAGGGCCAATGTTCCTTTTCCTACGCAACGGAAGCTTTGGATGAAGCTTCATCTCAGGCCATGGCGCATCTTTTAGCACGCACCATGATAAAAACACGGGGTGTTACATTATCACACCCTTCAAAGAATTTTGTCCCCGAAATTCAAAACCAAAACTATTGTGGACAATCTCTTCAAGTTGGATTTCCTGAGCAAAAGTCTCATACCAGATGCTCAGAAATCACGGGTTTCTTCAAGTTGTCATGAACAACAATTTAGACCTTCCGAGCACATGTCCCATACCACCTGCCCAGGAATCCAAAAGTGCCCACAACAATACCAAGAATCGCAATTGGCCAGTGCCAAGAGGATATCTCGACTAGGTATCCTGAATGCGCATCCCATACTACGCACTCAAGTCCCTAAAGTTCACAAGGTTGGAAGATGTCATCGAAATGACAAAGCAAATCCTAACGCAACACTGTGAGGACCAATCTCTAATGCCAGTGCAGTTGGATGCAAGCCACCGTCCCTGAAGGATTTATCGGGTTGCCACTCGTAAGTGGGATGCTAGCCGGGCCTGACAACGCACACCCTTGGCCAGTGCCAACGTGTGGGGATGATCGGTCCCATTGTCTACCCACCGTCCTAGGCGGTCTTCCGGATGCTCGTAAGCGGGTGCCATAGAAGCCTAGCAAACTCACAAGCATTTATAAAATCTCAACTCGATTTGCAAAGTAACTGGCCCAAGAGATTACAAACTCTTACCCCGCGCAGAAGTTGGCCTACTCTCCAACTTTAAGTTTCCATGATGGAAAATACTCGCTAATGAGTCCACCCCGCACAAGTCCCTAGAGTTTTCTCGGAACTTGCTCTGATACCATCTGTGACGGACCGGAAAATTACGCCTTTGGCGCATTGCCCCGCAGGCCGTAACTCCCATGATGAAGCTACGATCCGGGCCTTTAAAGCTAGGCAAATGCACGTCCATAGGCCCTTGCAAGCATGCTCGTGGATCATGATGCATCTAACTTAGCTTCCACACCGTTCCAACTTACCCTTGTTCCGCAAAAGGGTTTATTAAGAAAAGCAAAAACTTGCTTAATACGGCAAAAACGGCCTTTTGAGGTCCTAAACGATGGAATTTGGCTAAATTCTGGTGACCATGTGGATCAACATGTCTTGATCTTTGGGACGTTTCCCATCAAAATGGACTCCTCTTGTGCTAAATTACGACACTCGAGTTTTTCACCTCCAGATAGGCTATAACTTTCTATTTTTAGCTTGATAGGAAGTATGAGCATCCACTTGCCGGCATGCAACTAAGCCTCATCAAGTATGGCCACAATCATCTCTCGGCGTCGAGCATCAGCCGAGCTTAGATGATATGAGGGGCCAGAATGTCGCAATCATCTCCGAATTAGATGATATGAGCGACAACGTGCTGGACCGGCAATGTTGTGACTCATTGCGACTGCCTAGTACCCTTCCCTACTCTAAAGGGATCAAGCATGCTGCACCGTAGTTCATCCTCGAAGGGACAAGCAACTTATTCCAACTCGTTTGCTGGGCCGTGGCCAAGCAACAGTGGTAATGGCCTAGTCCGTATAGGTCGTTCCGTCAAATACATCCAAGTGATGCATCATCGAGTCCGTGGAATGGCATAGTGATGCCTCAAAGACCATATGCTCCATTCGTAAGGTGCGCGACTAAGAATGAGGCCTCGAGCATCATTCATACTGCTCCGGCCAAGCTATAAAGCTTACTTGGTACATAGTCCGCCTATTGATTTAAGATTTTTCTTAGTTTTCGTAGTAGTAATTAAGATTCGTACTCTCAGACTTGCGAAGATTAAATTTAAAGGTTTAAACAAAAGCGAAAATAATAAATAAAAGCGAGAGTCACTGGGTCTAGGATTCCACCGCATTCATATTAATAGGTTCAATTATTATTCTTCAGCAATTATCGCTCAATAAAAAAAACAACAAGGACTCTTATTTTTGCCAAGGTAGATTCTCCAAACATTAGTTATAAATCGTAAGCATGGGCCATCAAACATCTAAGCAAGCATGACCCATCTAATAAAATGATAACTAATTTTTTCAAATCATAATTCTATTTTAATTAGTGCAAAAGTCATATAAAGAATTAATTAAAATTACCCACGTATGAAATTCGGCTTTCTCCGTCGACCCAGTGTAGGGGTTTAGCTACTCATATTGTAGACACTCTCAAAATATTTTTTTATAGCTCAAATGGTGCTTACAATGAAGAAAAGAAGAGAAATTACAATAAACCGGGAATTTGCAACGGTTAATGGCCGCTACAAACTACCGTTACAGCTTAAGCTTTTGTTAACGAACAACTATATTAGAAAACCGTCGTAGAAAAACGGTCGCTAAGATGTGAACATGCGATCGTTCATAAACGACAGTCCAAAAGTGCCGTCTGTGTTCTTTCTTCTTCCTCTTTTCTCTGCAAAGAACAGAGAAGTTGCTCGCCGCTCTCTGTTTCTTCTCCCCAACTCTCTATATCCTTCTCGCCTTCCTCAAAGATAGTATTTATACTCCACAGACATCAAATCAAAGTAGTTAATACCCATTATCTTCTTTCCCTTTTTCACTGCAAATTACGAAGGTTTTTTATTCTCCTTTCTCATCCGCTACACCAAAACATGATGTCAAATATCTTTCAACCAATGTAGAGTAAACTCCCGTGATATTATCTCCTCCAACAAATCTTTGAATTAACTTCAAATATTCGTTCCTTTCTTTGACATAAAGTTCGATATTCTGCTGATTCTTTCTTCTCTTATGCATCAAATATGTTCACAGAATCTCGCTAATAACTCCAAAGAAATCAAATGAATAACGAGTTAATCGTTTTCCATGTTTATAAAAATCACGTGAAATGTTTCCTCTTATTTCCAAATTAACTCTATTACCTTTCCTGTTTTAGTCGAACAGATAATATCAATCCAAACTTTTGAAAATCCTTTGAATATCTCGCCCAAAAATCTTCCCAGGAAATAACGCAGGTAACTCCGAGACTTGTCACTGTTTTTCTTCCACCATTTTTCCCGCAAAACTGAATGTTCAAACGGAGAAGAAGGTCCCCCCTTATCCTGTGTGCTGAAGTGTGAATAGCAACATGTGTTAATTAGTAAATAGGGTACCCCTTAGCAACTGGCGCCCCTTAGTAATTGAGGTGCCCCTTAACCAAGTTTGAAAGTCCGAATAACACTTGTCCTCCGGTTGCAAATAACAATTTTTCAAGCCAAATCTCCACAAGAGCTTATTCTTCTAAAAATAACAAAAACAAGTTTATTAGAGAAATAATGAGTCCTAGCTAATGTAATTATGGGTGAAAATGTGTCGCCCTTTCGTAATTATCGCATATGCACCTTCAACCAACTACCCCTCCCTATATATGTCTTAATGGAATTTCTACAAGTATGGAAAGGGGACCAAAATATTTCATCAACTCCCCGTTTACTATTCATGGCCGTTGCCATGTATTTTCCCGAATAACCGGCCAAGATGGTTGTTCACTACCAATGCCAACTCCGAGATCCGGCCATGTTGGCCGTCCACGCCAACCCGATATCCGGCCATGTTGGCGTCCCTCTGCCAACCCGATGTCCGGCCATGTTGGCCGTCCACTTCCAACCCGATGTCCGCCATGTTGGCCGTACACTTCCAACCCGATGTCCGGCCATGTTGGCCGTCCTCTGCCAACCCGATGTCCGGCCATGTTGGCCGTCCTCTGCCAACCCGATGTCCGGCCATGTTGGCCGTCCACTGCCAACACATTGGCCAAGGGCCAATGTTCCTTTTCCTATGCAACGGAAGCTTTGGATGAAGCTTCATCTCAGACATGGTGCATCTTTAGCATGCGCCATGATAAAAACACGGGTGTTACAGCTTACAAAGGCCTATTGGTTTGAAATTAGCGGGGATTTGGGGTTTCTAATCTTAGGTATCGAATGTCTTATTTAGGTCTTTATGCAGGTTTCGGTTTATAAAGAATTCCTGAACTACAGCTATCATCCGATCTCCCACTATTCCCCAATTATGTTTAAAGAAACTTCTAGGAAAACCATCTGGGCCCGGAGCTTTGTTTAGTTTTACTTTTCTAACTACATTCCAGATTTCCTCTGCTGTTGGAATAGCCTTTAACTCCTTGTTTTCTTCTAAGGTAAAGCAGGGTTTAACATGTTTGAAAATTTCATCATTCATGTTGTTAGAAGTTTTGAGAAAAAGTCCGAGAGAAATAGTTGTTTAAAACTTTCTCTATTTCCTCTTTTTAGTGATGACTTTTCCGAGCTATCTTGGATACATACAGTACTTCTTTTCCTTCTCTTTAGAGTAGTCACATGAAAAAATTTAGTGTTCCTTTATCCTAGAGCAATGGTGTTGTTTCTAGATTGTTGTTTAGCAATTTCTTCTTGAGTGTCATAAAGTATTTCTAACTCTAACATATTTTTATTCACTAATTCATTGTTTGTAAGTTCTATAAGTTTACCAGTTAGATAATCTATTTCCCTAAGTAACACCTTTATCTTTTTATTTGGTTTCCCAAATATATCTCTTTTCCAATACCCCAAGTTTTCTCCTAGCACTGCAATGTTTTTGACTAACTTATCAGCTGGAGGTAGTTGTGATTCATTCCAAGAATGTTTAATGACTTCTAAGTAGGTGGTTTTCTTTAGCCAAACATCATAGAATTTAAAAGTAGGAACAAGGCCAGAGTTTGAAGAGCTTAGAGTTAAGCAAATAGGTCCATGATCTGAACCTATTGCCACCATATTTTCTAAGTTTTCCTCATGGAATTCAATTGACCATTCAGCATTTGCCATAGCTCTATCAAGCCTCTGCTTGATGTTAGCTATGCCTTTTCTTTTGTTACTCCAGGTGAAAATGTTACCCTTGAAGCCTAAATCTTATAATCATGTTCTATTCAAGAGATTTAACATAGGTTCTACTTTTTTCCTATCAAATGGCAGTCTTCCCTCTTTCTCCTCACTATTGAAGATGATGTTTAGATCCCCTATGACTAACCAAGGCATTTTATTTAGATTTACACTATGAGCTATTTCTTCTAAGTGCCCAAAATTTCTAGTTTATTTTCATGTTTTGGAGCCCCATAAAAGCAAGTTAGTAACCATTCTTTAGAATTGAAATTATTTTTAACAATGACATTGATCATGTTAAGGTTCCATTGAACCACTTCAAAATGAAAACCATCCGCCCAAGCAATTGCTAGACCACTAGCTATTCCATCTGGGTTTACAATGTGGGTGTTTGGATAGAATCCTAAAACATTTCTCATCAAACTTCTCGGAGACTTGGTTTCGAGATAAAAATAAAATGTCGGGTTTTTCACTAGTGATCTTTAACAGCACATGAGACCTCCTTTGTTCAGGCACTGAAATACATACTATGTATCTTATCCATAAGAGATATAAGTACATAAGTAAACAGCACCACAATTAAAACAGCAAACCCCCCTAATTATAGTCTTTTGACTGCTGAATATACTAAGCGAAGTAGCACTGAAGCTGAAATTGAACTGATTACAGTAAATTATACGAACTGTAGATGCTTCAAATCAACTGCTTCAATCAATTTGACACAAGAGCAGATGAAATACCCAACAATTCCACACAATTTGTCCAACCCTAAAATTATACGACTATAATTACCCCGTACCATATCCAAACAATTTAATCAAAAATACTCGAAATTGAAAAATCCGATTTCCGATCGCTAAGAAAAACATAAACCAGATAACTAGGTTTCTTCCCAACACAAAATGAAAGATAAATCGATTAAGTTGAATGAATTTGAATTTTGATTTCACCAAAGTACTGAAGTACAATAGTCTTCTTCTTGAAGGAGAGAGTGCGTGATGCCCATACACCGCCAGTTCTTCTTTATTTATTTCTTTATTTCTTTTCTTTTCTTTTCTTTTCTCCGAATTTCGCTATCAGACAGACACCAAATCAAAGCGTGCTGGTCCTATCATGCTTCAAACGAAAGCCTTGGACCGGTAAGGAAGTAAAAATTATAGATTTGAGCATCTATGGAAATCTCACCCTCAACTTCATCAAGTGGTTACCTCGGCATGGGATAAACTACGTGATTCTCGATCCACCTTTGAACCTCCAGCTCAAACTCATCTCAACCAGTGAAACTTTATCAGAATGGAATAAGATTAACTTTGGCCATCTACCCACTTTAATCAAAAAGTCAACTGCGAAAATTAAAGCTGCCCAACATCAATGTGCTACGCGAACTGGAGCTTCACTGGAAACCTGGATTCAACAAGAAAAGCAACTCCGAATTGAACACCTGAATTTATTGGATTGCCATGCAACATATTGGCAGCAGAGATCTAGAATACAATGGCTTCAGTCAGGTGACCGTAACACCACATTCTTCCATACAAAGGCCACAATTCATGGAAGCTGCAACAATATACACAAATTCAGGATCATCAAAACAATTGGATTAACGACAAAGAAGAAATTATCAAGATCATGCTTGAACACTTCACAGACCAGTATACGGCTCCAATTACAATAATTGATGAAAACCTGTTTGAGGTAATAACACCAAGGTTAACCCCCCGACAATGTGAGAAACTAACATCGGAAGTCACCACTGAGGAGATCAAACAGGCACTTTTATCCATAGGATCGGATCGCAGTCCAGGACCAGATGGATTCACCAGAACGGTATGATGTATCGCCAACAACAACAAAATCCGATAAATGTAATGCAACTGGCCATCAAGCTCTAGCATGAATATTCTTGGGCCTGCACACACCTCCCACCGGTGCTCCCGGGATGCAGCCATATCCAAACCCAAAGACAAAGAAGAACAACTTCAACCATCTTTGTAGGTTGGCTTAGGCCTCAATCGATTGGATCAAAATCAACACGGACGGCGCAACAAGAGGAAATCCCTGGAATAGCGGGAGAAGGTATTATTTGTAGAAATGAGGAATCAAACACTATTCTAGCAATAGCACAACCTCTAGGCATCACCACAAAGACTTGCGGCGGAGACTGGGCCATGCATATAGCCTCTAAAATGGCGACGGAACGAGGATGGTCAAAAGTCCAATTTGAAACGGATTCGGAAAATTCAATGAGATTTATAACCTCGTGATACTGCACTCCACCCACCCACCCCCAAGCCCCCTGGTACATATCTGACCTGGTTGCAGAGATCAAACAAAGGCTCACCCAAATCCAGCAATATACCGTTAGCTACGTCTACAGAGAAGCAAATCAAGCAGCAGATGGTTTAGCAAACCGAGTAGTGGGTGATTGCTCCATAGGGAGACTCACGACAGCAATATCGGAACATACAATTCCGCAATCTATCAGTTTTATTGTAATAGCAGACTCTATGGGTATTACGTATCCCCGTGTAATTTCAGTCTAATCTAATAAATTTCATGCTTCAAAAAAAAAAATCAAAGCGTGCCCTGAAATCACTACGAGTTTCCGAGTGTGAATTGGAGCACACTCCTTAACGAGCGTATATTTCACAAATCAATCTTTACCCTTGATTTAATTTAGGGAGTTATGTAACGAGGGTCCTGATTCTAAACATGGAGGGTAATGGGTCCATCAGTTAAATAATCAACCAATCAGAAGAATATGTGAAATATACACTCGTTAAAGGAGTGTGAACAGATTTGGACTCCAAGTTTCCTCTTTCAGACGCATTCAGACTGATTTTGTGCACACTCCTTGTCGACCGTGCACGTAACATTTCAATCTCCGTCGTTGATTACATTTAGGGAGGGTAATGGGCCCAACAACTAACTAATCAACCAATCAAAAGGATGTGTCAAATATACACTCTTCAGAAGAGTGTGCACATAATTGAACTCCATTCGGTTTCATTTTTACTTAACAAAAACGAACCGAGAGAAAAACCACACAAAAAACCTCCTCTCACAAACCCATCCTATGCATGTCTCCCGAGGGTCCCACTAATAAAATTTATAAAAAAAATCTGTTAGAGGCAGTTTTGCTTTAGTTTTTCTCCCACGGTTCATATAGAACCACTGTTTACTTAATTATTAAAGGAAAATTTGCTCGATGGTCCAAACACCCATCTACTAGTTTTCAAATACTCCATCCAAAACCCATCTACCCATCTACTAGTTTTCGTATAGTCCAGCGGAAGAAATGCATTAACCGTTGGTCCAAAAAACTTTTGAAAAAACCAGATTACCAACGTACCCGTGATGCTAGAACGTGTAAAATCTAAAACAAGTCTCACAATTTATTATTTGGTCCTCTCTAATGGATAGTTTTCTTCATCCATTTTCTTCAAAAAAAAACCTTTTAAATGTCTAGGGAGTAGTTATCTAAGCTTGCGTCAAATCCTTAGCTCAAAGGGTTGATGAATGGGAATGGTTTGATGGGCAATCAGGTTAACGATGATCCTACAGAACCAATTTTATTTCAAAATTTAGTTTAGTTTTCGAATTTCAATTTTAGAGTGATTTTCAATGGTCGTTCTTTAATTTTTATAATTCATCATGTTTTTCTTCTTTGATTTTCAAATAAAAAATCCTCAGTTTCATCATAATAACATCTTTTTTGAAATGGAGCCCCTTTCTTTTAACTAATTTATCTTATTTAAACTCAGAAACGAATTTGGCCGATAGTATTAACGGATTTTGATATAAGAATCGTTCTAACTGCATTCTGCATTTGTTCTAGCTGTAAGAGTATTAGAGTTTAGAAATCTGTTTTCTTTTTAGGTTTAAGAAATCAGTAAGGTTATTAGTATTGCAATGTTTTCACCAAATATGGTGAATCTAGTTGATTCTTGAATCATTTTTAGATTATGGGTTTTGCTGTTAGTCCTCTTTTAACTCCAGTATCATGGATATCTAGGAAATTTGAGTATTATTTCTGAAAAAGCAGGGTCTAACAACCACACCAAATATTTTGCTTAGCAATCTGTATGGACTAACTCCGATATAATTCTGAGAGCACCAACTAATAAAGCGAGCTCAATCAAGATATATATTCAAGAGTTATATCTTTGTTTCTTAACGTAATTAGCAAATCAAACAGATATAAATCCTTGAACCTGATTATTATAAGAAACAACTTGGACGGTATCAAAAACCAATATCCAAGTGTCAATCAATTCAATCAACAACCAAAGGTTGGATATATAATTGATTAACTTACGCACAACCTGTGATATTTCAATTATATAAACAAATATAATGTGGAAATGAAATAACACAGACACCATAAGTTTTGTTAACGAGGAAACCGCAAATGCGGAAAAATCCGGGACCTAGTCCGATTTGAACATCACACCGTATTAAGCCGCTACAAACACTAGCCTACTCCAAGTTAACTTTGACTGGAATGTAGTTGAGCCCTAACCAATCTCACACTGATCAAGGTACAGTCGCGTTCCTTACGCCTCTAGAACCATGCCGGATTCTGCGCACTTGATTCCCTTAGCTGATCTCACCCACAACTAAGAGTTGCTACGACCCAACGTCGAAGACTTGATAAATCAATTTGTATCGCATTTAAAAGTCTATTGAATAGATAAATTTGTCTCCCACGAGATATACCTATGTTTTTTTTAGTCTTTTGATAAATCAAGGTGAACAGGAACCAATTGATACACAGGACTTATATTCCCGAATAGCCTTGTAATATCAATCACCTCACAATAATCTTAATCGTATGGTAGCGAAACAATATATTGTGGAATCACAAATGATGAGACGAAGATGTTTGTGACTACTTTTTATCTTGCCCATCGAAGATTAAATCTCGAGCAAATCTTAGAGAAGATAGTACTCAATATGATAGAAAACAGCAAGATCAGAACACGCAACTACAGTAAAAATAGTTGGGTCTGGCTTCACAATCCCAATGAAGTCTTTCAGTCGTTAACCTACAGGGTTTTGGAGAAAACCTAAGGTTAAAGGAAAATCGACTCTAGTCACAACTAGTATCACACATAAGGTGTGGGGATTAGGTTTCCAAGTTCCTAGAGTTCTCCCTTATATAGTCTTCAAATCAGCAGGGTTTGCAATCAATGTTACCTTGGTAACAAAGCATTCAATATTTACCGTTAGATGAAAACTTGATTAGACTCAAGCTAATATCTTTCAACCGTTAGATCGAACTTAGCTTGTTACACACAAAAGAAAAGTGACTTCATTTAGATATGAGTATCGTACCTAAATGTGTACACCTTTGTTGGCTCAACAGTAGTTAACCGAAGTTAGCCATGTGAACAATTTCATATCAACCTTGTTCAACTTAACCATAACTAGTTCAAATGACTCAGATGAAATTAGTTCTAGAGTTGTTCAATTGTTTATATTCTCGTAGAAGTATACAAGGCACAATTGAAGCAAAATCAATTTTGATTCACTTGAACCAATTCATGAATATTATAGACACAGTTTGCAAAATATTGCATTCCTTATTATATAAATGTATTATTCATGAACAAACCGATCTTAGAACCTAACCTACTCAAGTATGCAAACGTGTACGCATACCTAAGTGGTCGGACTAAGTTCGGGTTCGCCAGTATGCGAATGTACGCATACCTTCCAAACTCAATTGAATTTACCGGAACTGAATTTACGCCAGTACGCATACGGGTATGCATATTAAGTTCCAGGACTTTCACTAAACCAAACAGTACGCATGCGGGTATACATACTATGGTTCCCGGACTTGGAATAACTTGCAACAGTTAGCATACAAGTACGCATACTATTTTATATCCAATCATGGTTAATTGTTCTAAAATTCCATTTCATTCATTGAAACATTCTTGGAAGACGTGAATAGTTGTCTCATACAAACTATTAGCTTCAAAGCAATTCTCAAGTGATCGAATGATCAAAACATTCCGAGTCTACATCAAATGACGTCTGTCTCACACAAATCATGTAAGATGTACATGATCATCTTTTGACTTTCGTCAAGAATATAAGATGAACTTGGTTAAAGCGAAAGCTTACCAACACATATTTCGAGAAATATGTAAGCGAGTTAAACTCGGCTCGAAATATCAAATATATATAATTGAAGTCTATATAGCTATACGACTTTTGTCTCAAATAGGAGATAAAGTAGATAGATTTTGAGTGATAGATGAGTTCAAGTCTCCACATAAATTTTGTTGATGAAGTTCCACAAGCTCCTTGGTAGTTCTTCATCTTCAATTGATAAACGTCGTGAAGTCTAATGCTCAACTACACTTTTTATCCTAATCCGAGACTTAGCTATAAGTAGACTAGAAATAAAGACTTATAGTTTAGGCAACTAAACTTGACAAACAAGCTTGAGATAGCAACGCTATGAGTTCGACCGAGCAAGTGCTCTAACAATCTCCCCTTTGTCAATTTTCTTGACAAAACTATCAATACATATGGATTACAAAATAAATAAACTTTGTAGCTTCTCATCCAAATGCTTGATTTCCTTGGTTCTTCAACATTACTCGAAATCTTCGTCACTTCCAAGTACTTCAGTGATTATAAACGTTGTTCAACTCAAAGATCATAGTTGTTGAAGGTCCGTAGCTATAACAATGAGAAACCAGTAGCTCTTAATCATTGTTATACATTTATACAATGTCATAGTATTATTATACAGCATCAAAGTCCAATTGTATCACAACTTTGACAACAATACTATGGTTATATGTATCACTCCCCGTTAGTCAATACTTCATCTCACAATGAAAACCACTCCCCTTTACATAATGATCCGTAAAACCATATGTATTTGTAGCGTGAACTATGTTAGAGCATAGCTCGATTGAACCCACCAAGCGTTGTGAAAAGACGTGGGTACCCAAATATACCTCAATCTAAAACTTTTCCACCTATAAGTCCTTTCTCCGAAAGTGATTATCTATGGACTGAGTCGAGACAATACAACAAATCGGTATTCACACTTTGTGTAATCATCTATGGATACGAGATCGAGAAAATACAACAATCAAAGTGTGATTACTTGATAATAGGTTCAGACTCAACCAAACTCTATATGATTGCTATCAAGTAATAAGGAATCAAACGTTTGTGTATTTTACTTCTTATTATAATAAAACAATTATAATTGCGGAAATAGAAAAGTAAAAGACACAACAAGATTTTGTTAACGAGGAAACCGCAAATGCAGAAAAACCCCGGAACCTTGTCCAGAATTGAATACTCTCAGAATTAAGCCGTTATAAAAAATCTAAACCAACTTCATATAGTTGAGACCAAGCAACTAAACCTATAGTTCACCTAGTTTCTTCAGCATACCTGCGCCTCCAACTTTCAATAAGTCACGCACTTGTAACAATTCCTTTGGTTCGTATTGCAAACAGTAAAGGAACAACAAATCTATCCGGTAACAACTCTTTTCAAACAATGTGATATGAGTTAGACAAAGGCTCTTCTGTTTACTCCATAAACTCCTTTGTCGGGTTCTAGATCAATCTAATAACAACTACCAAAGTAATTGTGTTTAGACAATGTAATAAATAATAGGATCTACCAAGATACTAAATACTGATGCCGATCTAAGCAACTAATCAATCCAATCTATCAAAAGATAAACTGATTATAGTTGGATCCCAGCCGATCAAGTTTTGTGTACACCAAAAATTATGAACCCAATAAGTCTTCAAATATTCTTTGATCTTCAATAAACACATGCACACAACACAACTTGAATCTCTTGTGATCAATCACACACAGAACGGAGACTGTTAACGATGGATTATCACAAGATGTCTTTAGATCTACAAACAGTTATAAATATCCCCGTCGACACTTCGATCTAGTTTGAGTGAATCTTATATCAGAAGAGAAGATTCTCAAGCATAAAAAAACTAGGTGTAATTAAAGTTCAACAACCGTTAGTCAATCAAATCAATCGAAAACTAATAATAAACTGCAATTATCTAGTTTCCCACCAACTGTACTCGTAGAGCTTCTCAATCCCAAAGAAGTCTTTTAAAACGAGTGGTCTTAAGAGATTTCGCCTAATTAGGGTAATTTCCTCTCCGAATAGACGGCTCCACCAATAAAAAAAAACTACGTAGTTTTGCTGGCTCTGAGGATTTGTTTGCTCAAAATGCAAAATTAAGTATTTATAGACAAAGGAAGTTTGGACAACAAGGAATTTCCAAAACCGAATATTCTCATGATATGCAATAAATGCCCAAATCGGTTTTCATAATTCCTGGAAATGCTTTGTCCAAATATCTACCGAAATCTCACTATAAAATCTCTAATTAGTAAATGCACATTACCAAATTTTATTTTCCAGAGATATGCATTTTATTACTGGTAATTAAAAGTATATAAAACTAAAAACCTTAATTAAAAGATTCTCAATTTATTTCGGTTCGGGATTCTCCTTTAGTTATTATGGAATATCTTTGAACAATAAAAGGTAATAATTAATGCACGTGTTCAAAGTATGTTGACATCTTTTTATTTGTAAATCCTCTTTCATATTTACAATCTTGGAATCGATTTACCACACTTCCAAACGAGTTTAGAATTGGTTCATCTGATTTCCAAGAACTATATGTGATTGATCAATATTAATTATCAAATCAATAATCATGGGTATACGGTTCTACCAAACACAAGGATCGGTTCTACCTTCATAAGATTACAGGGGTCGGTTACATCAGTTACCAGGATCGGTTACATAAATTACCAGGACCGGTTACCATATTCTCATGGTATTACTTGTGATCGGTTATACAAGTCAATAGGATCGGTTACACCAATTACTAGGACCGGTTACACCAATTACACAACTCTTTTGTGATCGGTTGATAACACATTTTTGTGTCTATTTTGTTCTCAATGTTCTGTATTGTTAGTGCTCGATATTGTACTAATTTTGGTTTTTTGTGTGTTTGTTTAGGTGTTATTGGAGAATTACACTTTTGAGGAAAAAGTTGCTCAAAAAGTGCTTTTTGGACCCCCGGAGGAAAATTGCTATACATACCCTCACTTTTGCTAAGGGGCACCCACGGCTATATATAGCCCATTTGTCCATCGCACCCATCTTCCTCGTTTCAAAATCCAGTTTTGGCGGGAAATTGTGGCAGTCACCTGGGAGATTTTTCGTACGAGATTTGGTGATGATTTAGCGTGACAAAATAGCTGGAATTACATGGGATAATGTGATTTAGCATAACAGGCGTATTATGGTTGCTTTCTTCAATCAGAAGTGACTGTAATCTCGTGTGGAAGAAAACAGAGGATTGAATGGAAACTCGGGTTTCTTTGTGGATGAGACGTGGATACTTAAGCCCTGCACGAGTATACAACATTCTCACCTTTTCTAACAGCGTGTAGAAGATATTAGACAGCAGCAGAAGCCGTGTAGAAGTAAAAAAAAGGAAAGAAAATATTTTCTTTAAACACCGAGTAATGGAGGATTATTGTGGGTTAATGAGCGAGATTTCTTGGTGTTGTTCGGTATAAATAGGTTCCTGGGTCTCATTGAGGAAGATGGAGAGTTAGGGAGAGGTACAGAGCATCAACAGATCGAGAAAATCAAGTTACAGATTTATTTTCTGCTGCTGCTGCCCCAAGAACACGAAGAACATAAGACGCACAAGGGACAGTCGTTCATGCTACAGGGTAAACGACTGCCAAACATGGGTCGTAGTTTAGGAGACAGTCTTAAAGCAACAGTAACAGTGACAGGAAGCTTTTATTGTTCTCTGTAACAGTGTTTGCAACAATTATAAACGTTGCAAACACCCGATTTTCATCATTTTCTCCATTTCATCATTTGTAAGCACCTTTGAGCAATAAAATCATATTTTGAGCGTGTTTCCAACATGATGAGCTAGACCCCATTACTGGGACGACGGAGGAAGACGAATTTCATACATGGGTAAAATTATTTAATTATTTTTTTAAGACTTTTGCATTAATTTTAATTGAAATATGATTTGAATTAATTGGTTGTCATTTAATTTGATGAGGTATGCTTAGCTTAAATGTTTTGATACATCATGCTTAGGATTTACAACCAATCTTTTTAGAATCTATCTTGGCAAAAATAAGAGTCCATGTTTTTATTTGTTGAGCGATAATTGTTAAAAGAATTAATATTTGAACCTTTTGTTATGAGTTTGGCCGAATCCTGAGTCCCAGCACATCTCTTCATCCTGTGAGAATATTTGTATATATTTTTCTTTTATTTTCTTTTATTAATTCTTAAAATCAATCTCATCAAGTCCGAGTGAAAGATAACCCTTCTTACTACAACATCATTGAAAAATAGTCGGTCACACCAATTACTAGGATCGGTTACACCAATTACTAGGATCGGTCACACCAATTACAAAAATAGATCATACCCAAAGTAGTCGAAATCGTTCCTTGGACCTACTCGTTTGGGGAGCTTTGGTAGGCTCGAAAACCTACAATAAATACTGCAAGTGCACAGCGTCTAACTCGTAGACAATGGCAAGTACAGGTCGCTCCCACGAGGAGTGTGAAAATACTTCTACTAACTAATACCAAGAATTGAATAATCGAATTAATAATGTTTTAATAATTTTCGGAAACTCGAAACAAAATCAAATAATAATAATTCTAAAACTAAAGGGAAATGGAAATGGGTTATTAGGATTTTCGGTTTCCACCAATTAATTACTCAAACTCTACTAATCTTTAAGAATATATTCCATGCATTTTCAAATTAATGTTTCTCCGCTATAGTTTCCTTCGCTTCATGGGTAGTGATTTTAAAGCATTACCTATCAATCCTTGCATACCACGTCTAGGGATTTAACCGAAGCACGAAATATCAATTCAAAAGCATAAATAATCAAGAAAATCGCATGAGCAATTAAATACCAAGCTATGTGAAGAAAAACTATTAATCAATCAAATCATTATTAAGCATATATTAATGTAGAGTCTTCATAATTAATTGGTTTCTACCTAAACCCTAACATGATTAGCTAGACATAGCTTTCTCAAAAGCCACAAAAATATTTAAGAGAATCAATAGCTAATCAAAACGAAATTGGAAGATGAAACTGCAAACCCTAGACTTCGTTTCTTCTAGTCGCCCTCTGCAGCCGCGGCCTCCCTTCCTCTTTTTCTTCGTCTTTCTCTGATTTTTTGCGAGTCCAAGAGTTCAACAAACAAAACCCAGCAATTGCCAGGCCCAGTCAGTTCTGGTCCAATACCCACTTCAAATGCAGTTGCTTCCGACATCCGGCCACAGCTACAATTTCTGTTCGTTCCAATCTCATTCACTGGCTACAATATCTATTGCCCGGTTATCTAACCATCAACACCATCTCCTTGCCATCATGCCATGTAAACAACTCCAGCGACTAAGCAGGCCAAGTACTTCATCTCTTGTCCGTCTACTCTTGCCGTGACAAGCTCATCTAATAAACCCCAAACTGGACCCATCTGACAAATCCAAATATCACCAGTTCGAGAATCCATTACTACCACAGACCTCATATCAACCATCTCCTAGCTTTGTTGTTGTTGTTAGGAACTTTCGGTCCATCTCAAAGCTAGGCCACTCTCCATTCTATCCTTCATCTCCACTTCTCAGGCATCTCGCATTCGAAAACTCTTCATAAATCTCTCGAGCACAATCACAGGAACCATGTAAGCAACACCAGCTCCCTGCCATTGATGAATCATGATTCCAAGTACAGGCTAATCACAAACCCGAGATGACTAAATCACCATTCATGCATGCGTTTGGTTCCAAGAACTCCCATCAAGACCCATATAGTTCGCAGCATAACCATCTCAGGCTCTTTCCTCCTTTGTTGCTGTCAAGCTAAACCCATTACTGTCAGAATCTGCTCAACCATCCCAAAACTTCATTTCACAAAATCGTCGTTCGAACACTCTGGCTTCTGAAAATTTTCTTTTATTTATTAAAGACAAAATGATGTCTTAACAAGTTCCACAAAGATGTGGTTAAGAGAAGGGACACGTCATGTCTTAATTAAACAACATCACACCACGTCCCATGGCTTCTTTTTCATTTCTTTGGCTACCTAACAACACTAACCCACTTTGCCTTAATTTATATTATATTAAACAATTTGATCCACCCACTACAACACCCAAATGTAATGGTTCTCAAAACCATTTTAAATCTATGAGATGAAAATCATATGAAGTTGACAGCCTAAATTGTTGACTAGGCAGCCACTTTATCATGAACGAGTTTTCCTGGTATCATGAACGACTGCATAAGTGATATTTGTCGCAAACACCACTTTAGCTTGTTATTTAGCCCTTTCTTCCTTAGTGACCGAATATTCTTGTACTTTCTACAAAAGCACTAAAATAGTGTCGTTAGTCAAAATATCGAGTACTAACTAATATAAATATGGGCACAAAATATAGTATTTACGTGCTTATCAACACCCCCACACTTATATTTTGCTAGTCCTCGAGCAAAACAAAAAATATATTTGCTCCACAGCTGGATATGAAGATGTCCGCTAAACAGCGAGACGAAACCACTAAACAGTGGTATAAAGATGTCTGCTAAATAGCTAGACGGATCCACTAAACAGTGGATATAGATGTCTGCTAAACAGCTAGACAAATCATCAGAAAGACCCGTTCAACAGCTGGTCATGTCATGCAATTTTTTTTATTTTTTTTACAGACCCGCCAAACAGCTGGTCATAAAATGAAAAATACGAAAACGAATGAAAAAGACCCGCTAAACAGCTGGTCATGTTTTTTTTTAAGACCCGCTCTACAGTTGGTCATAATATGATTTTTTTATTTTATTTTTTTTGTAAAGCCTAACGAAAATGTCACTCCCCCACACTTAAACATTACATTGTCCCCAATGTAATTGAGTCATCCAACGTAGAGATTAAGATGGGAAATTCCTAAAATGAAATATGCAAAAACTAAACAAATAAAAATAAAAGATAGGGTGAAGGGAACAAATCTGATGGGTTGACTCCCATGAAGCGAGTTTGGGGGAAGAATAGGTCAGGATTTGGTCAACCAAGCTCGCGATTTTTCATGCGACGTTGACTAAGTCAACCCAAAATTCTCGTCTCTACTATCATCAACGGGTTTATCTCTTACAGAATCCAACAATTTTTCATGTTCTACTTTGCTAGTTTTGAAACATTTACATACTTTTATGATATTTTTTGAGTAAGTTTTGATATCAATAGATTCAATTAGGGTTATGACCTAGGTTTAGGTATTTCTCTTCTATCTCTGATTATCAAATACTGTTATTCTAATCTTAATGTTTAACTTATATTCTTAAATTGGGTTTCAGTTCGTTTTTCATTATAAGTTTTATTTGTTACTTTGAAGTTTTTCTCTCTGTTTTGTTTTATTTTAGGTCATGAGATGAAGAAGGAGCGGAAGTAGGGTTTCAGTCCATCATCATGTATTTAAAGAAGAAAGCAGGCTTCAGTGGGGGGTGGGTTCTTTATTAAGATTGTCTTGCCATTTAAAGGGTATGAACTGATTCCTTGAAAGGTTTAATTGATTGATACGCATCGAGACTTGGAGATCAATTTGGGATATTTTAATTGAAGGTTTTTTAAATTATTTCATGAAGGAGATTAATCTATTATGGAGATCCTACTTTTTCTGTAGGGATTTGATATAGCATGTCTGTTGCTATTGTTGGTATAAAGAATTTTTTGAAAAATTGAATGAATAACAACGATGCTTTTTAGGTTTATTCTGTCTAAAGAGGTTAAGATTTCCAAGTGAAGCGTGATTGAAACAACTGCTTAAGAATAATGATTTGATTAAATCTCTCCTACATTGCCTCTTTTAATACATCAAAAGTAGTGTGATTATTTTTAATTATCAATTATTATAGTGTCTATTCCACCCTGAGTGTGATTAATGAAGCATAAATACTGTTCTTTTCTGCTGAAGACGGCTATCTCAGAATGCTTAGTACAAGTGGCAGTAAAGGGTAAGATCTGTTATCCATTGATATGACTCACTAAGGAACTGGTAGAGTAGCAATGTATGAATTGTTGTTTCTAGTTTAATTATTGTTAATCTCAGAATTAGTGTTGTCAAGGTCACTATTGCAAGCATGCTAGTTACTTAATCTCAGTACTTATTCTTCTGTTGAACTGAGAAGAAACATCAGAAAGAGTCCTACATCTGGCATTTGGTTATTAAGGAACACAAGCTTTAATCAGAAGATTCTCTATACATCAAGATTAATCAAAATGGTTTTGAATAGTTTGCAGCAATTAAGTGACATTTCTGACTTCATATTTTCACTGCCATTAATTGTCACTTCTCAATATTGGTGTTGTCAAATAAAGGCCTATAAGATTAATACTCATTTACTCTACTAAGTCTACTAAGTCTCTGAGTCTGTTGATTTGAAGTAAAGTGCATTAAGTATAGATGAATAGATTTATCTATCGATTCATTGTCCTGTCTTTTCATCTCGCCTGTTACAATCCTTTGGTCCTCCCTCATCTGGTATAAATATGAAGCATATTTTGTTCAAGTTTTTCATCCAACACACTTTCTTTACTATCAATATAATTTACGTGTACCTTCTTTTGATCTGCTTTCTTAGAAAGAATTTAAGACTGTTAATTGTAATGGGTCAGTTTAGTAAGTTGGCATGGCCTGCTGATCAAGTGAGAGTACTGGATTTAGATGAAGATGTTGAAGAGTTTCCATTTAGGTTTGCTGCACTCCTCTGTGATGACTGTAAGAATTACCATAAGACTTCTGTAAAGCACCAACTCAATAAGGCATGGGCAGTCAATTCTCCAGATTTCAAGCTTGCTAAGCCTTTTATTAGGGGAAATGCGATGCAAAATTTGTTTGTGGTGATGTTTAAGAGGAAGCAAGATAAGGAAATAACATATGCGGCACGGCCTACCTTACTTTTTGGTCAACTCTTTGCAGTTCAACAGCTTAATAATGTTGAATCCATCTTTGATTTGGTATGGGAACTCACTCTTATGCATGTACAGATCAACATTCACTCTGACATAGTTAACAAAGGCTTGGTCAGAGAAGTTCTGGATCAGATAGGCAACTTTGTCACTGCTGATTCTCCTGCAGGTAGTCTTTATGAGGCAAAACTCATGGTACCTCTAAGAAGTCCTCTCACTAGAAAGGTTGTTTTTAACACAAATAGAAGAACATATATCATGTATGCATTTTATCCAAAATTGCCATTTAGGGCATGTAAGAGATGTTTTGTGTTGTATCACAATGAAACTCAGTGCAAGTGGAGATTCAAATGAAGATTCTTGTGAGGGCTCTTCCAGCTCCAACTAGGAGTGCTTCACATGTTGCTATTACCAAGAGGCAATCAACTTCAGAAGTTGGAGAAAGCTCGATTTCAGATAGCCGTAAAGATACTTCGTCTCCATATGTTGTGGGAACTACTATTGAACATTCCAAGCCCTCAGCTTTCTCGGTCAGTCTTCAGACAGCTGCTCCAAACAGGAACTTTGGTTCTTCTCTCTTTGCCCCTGTTGTTTCATCAGCAACACCTAGGTTTGCTCCTCTCACTATTAGAGAACCATCAAGCAGTGTGATAGGTGTAGAATATACCGTATTTACTATATAGAGTTTATGCTTTCTTTGCTATTTTTCTTGTGAATTATGTACTTTACGTGTGTTTTTGAGTTATTAGGTACTCTGGAGTCGCGCGGGGGAAAGAAGAAGAAATTAGCCATTTGGAGCGAAAAGGAGCACAAAGGCCGGTTCACGTGCACCGCTATTGAGAGCCGAGCCTAGCCGGCAATAGGAGGCGAACACCGCGGCTTAGTCTAGAGAAGCATGGAGCAAAGAACCTTGGTGGCCTGTACCTATTTTAAGGTGCTCGAGTAAACCGAGTGTCCCTTATCCTATCTTTGAGGCACTACCCGATTTGACTACGTAAAACCTAAAAATCGAGAGAAATCATTTTCTCTCATCATTGTTTTACACCGCATGCGAAATGGGATCGAGAGAAATTCGAGAGGCGCAGTCGAGCTGACTTCCTTCTGAAATTGAGACGATGAAGAGGGTTTTGAACTGATATGGAGGCAGAGATGATGAAAGATGGATTGAATCTGTTTTGGTCGTGAACAATGCTGAAGCTGTGAGAAGAGGAAGACAATGAAGAAATTTGAGATGGGGTTTGCTGCTGTTGAAAGTAATTGATTGAGTCGATTCGAGTTAGGGGTTCGCAGATTTTTTGTAGCTGCTCTCGATTGAAGTCGATGTAGAGATGTTGCTCACTTTCAGATCGAGATGGGTTTTGAAAGTCGAGTGGTAAATCGAGATTTGGGATTGTTGTGGATCAGAATGAGCTATGGAGATTACAGGCTCGATTGAGAGGATGGTGCGGTTATTAAATGGGTATGAGGTCAAGTTGAGTTGCAATCAGTCAAGAGAAGAGATTGATGAAATTGAAGTAAGGGTTTGATGGATTTCTGAAGTTGAATGAAGCAATTACAGAGAAGCTGTGTTGTTGTTGGAGTGAAGCATGAACAAATGATGTTTGTTGCAGCTATGAGCAACTGAAATGGCCCTGAACTGGTGATGGAAGGAGGAAGGAATTGAAGCTGATCTGACAGTGCATATGGATCTGTAATGTTGATTGACTTTGAGAAATAGAGATGCAGCTGGGATTTGAGCGAAGTGGATGGTGTTGTGATACTCTTGGAGGCATTGTAGTTGCAACAGAGCTGCCTTGTATGTGCAGTTTTGCTGTTAGTTGCAGTGGATGATGCAGGTAGAATAGGTGCTTTTGGTTGGTTTGAAGTGCAGTGAAGAATTACTGCCATGGGATATGAATTGAGGCAGCAAAAGGGATTGTGTGTGAATCTGAAGATTGCAAGGCAAGCTGCAATGGAATAGTCTGATGGTAGTCGCTATGGATGAACTAGAATAAGGAAAGAGCTATCTGGATCGTGGGATTTGGTGGCCTGTTCAACAGATTTGAGAGGCCGAGAAAGAAAAGGATAAGTGAGTCTTGAATCTGGATTTGTATGCACACCATTATGGGTTCGAAATGAGTAGTGCGGTGATGGAGTAGTTAATATGTGCGATCGAGAACATGGCTTGTGTTGCTAGAGTCTTAGGCTTGAGGTGCGAGATGATATAAGTAATTACATGTGAAGGTTGTTAGGACTACGAAGATTGGTGTATGAATCTTCAATGTGCTAGGATCAGGCGCAGGCTTAGCAAATGGTGGTAATGATTTCTGCAAGAAGAACAGAATGGCAGTGAAGATAGTGGTATTAGAATGGACGAAATGGGAGTGCGATGATGTCGATGCTGCTCACAGTCTGGGTTGTAGCTCAATTTGCAGCTGAAGTAGATATTACAGAGAGAAGCAAGGTGTGCAGTGTTCAAACTTGGTGGTACTTGCAGAAGTGTTGGTGGTTTGTGGAGTTATACGAGCGTGAGTGCAGTCTCAAGTGCAATCGATGCTGCAGAGAGATAGCTACAATGAAGGCATGGGTGATGGAGTTATACTGGGTAAACTCATGATGGCGATGCTTGAGGCGAGATATGGCAGGTTGGAGCTGAAACCTTGGTACTGTTCTGTAGCAGGTGGAATTGTTGAGCTGGACTGGATGGCAATGGTTCAGGGAGATCTGTGTGGAACTGTGGTTGATGTTTGTCTTTGTAGCGGTGGAGTTATGCTGCGCAGTGGTGGTGATGAATGGTGTTTTGGTTGGTGGTGATCGATGCTGCGGTGGCTAGGCAGGCAGCGAGATGGAGGTTATGGAGCTAAATGACAATGAGGTCTCGCCTCGGATGGGATTGTGTTGAAGCAGCTGACATGGAATTGCGAGAGAGGTTGAAGTTGAGCTGAAATTTTAGGTGGAACTAGGTGTTGATGCTTGTCCGAGGAAGTGGTGGATGTGTGAGATTGCAGTGAAAGGAGCGGCAGAGATATGGCTGCCAATGTGAAGCCGAGGCTGTTGAGTTGCAATGTGCGGTGAAGAAAGTGAGCTACGAGTTTTAGGCAGCCATCATGGTCAAGCACAATCATTGTGCATCACAAGATCTCGGCCCGTGCAAGGTTGCAATGGCCTCGTGCAAGACTCAGTCCGACACATGAACTGGCGGTTACGACCCGATCCGATTCCAGAGTTGATCCGACCCGTTGACCCGGTTCGACCGACTTGACCCGAGTTGACCCGATCCTGACTCGTTGACCGGTGGCCGGGCGGACTTTGCCAGTCACCGGAGCTGTTTTCCGGCGACTTTTCCGTCCGATTTCCGGCCACAATCCCAGACTTCCGGCGACCGTTTTTTTGGGGCGTATTTTCTACACGGGTTTCTCCTTCTTGTGGGCTTGGTGGATTCTTACCTAATGGACTTTGAAGACTAGACCTAATTTTAGAAGTTGGAGAAAGCTATAAAAGGGAAGGTCTTCTATAACATATATATCTTATTCTTGGAATTTTGGAGAGCCACTTTTGTTTACGCTTCTAGGGTTTTCTTTTGTTCTTCTTCTTCATTATTTTATTATTGAATATTGATTATGATGAACTCCATAGCTATGAGTAGCTAAACATCTTATTGGTTATGGGATAAAAGTTGATATCTCAACATGCTTTTGATTCAATGAATTAGTTTTGTCTCAAAGAATAATGGTTTGTGATTCACAATTAATAGTGTTATAAGATTTGAAAACTTGTTAGGTTGAGTCCGGAATCAATCCGATTTGTGTTCATCTCTAGAGCTATATTAGGGTTTTCAATACGAAAAAGTTGTTTATACTTTGATTCTAAGTAGCATAATTGTGGTTAGTGCTTGTAGTGATACATCCTACTAGTCACAAGTGAATCATAACTTTTGTTAAAACGTCTAGTGCTTTTACACATTCGTTTGCATTGATGAGTCTTATTCCATAGAACTTATTGCTTTTAGGGAGTTAAATCTAATTGTGCTTTTACACTTTAGGTTGCTTTCTACGAAGAATTCACATATGCATCTTTTAATGTGGTTGTGATGAAAACAGGGAATTAACGGGTTATACTTGCGATCAAGGTATCCTAGGACTTTTAATAAATACGAGATTAAAATACCAATTCTAATCATTGATGAAAATACATGTTTGTGAATGATACTATCCCTTGACCAATATCTTCTCCTTATTGATTTCTCAAATTACTTACTTTGCTTTTAATTATTTTTATTTGCTTAAACAACAAACATCCCCCCTTGGTTACTTTAGAAACTGAAAATTACTTAACAACAATTGCCTCTCTGTGGATACGAACTCTTCCTTACCTTGTGCTTCATTTAAATTTAGTGCGTAAGAAAGTGAAATTATTTTTGACGGATTGACACACGATCACAGTGGCACTCATAATGGTAATCGAAATATTGGTATGAACTTCATTGGTTTCGCACAATCTTATGAAAACATTACCTTTGAAAATGATGGACTGGTACATGATAGGAAGGGTAAAAGATCTCGAACTTCTTTTGAATCTTTTGCTCATGGTAATAGCTCAGGGTCATCTTCTTTTACCATGATCCCCACTCCACATTGGCCTCCTGTCACTTCTTTACCAGATTTCAACCCTCCAGCTGAAATTGCTTTCAATTCAGGTGGTGCTTATTTTTCAACTAATCTTGGTAATGTAGATACAAATGTTTTCTGGTCCACCACAACTTCGCTTTTGCTCGGACTATCTTTTCAAAGACCAGGATATGTCTATAGTACTGCTAAAGAGATGAATTATAACTCTGAAATGATGATGACCTCAAACTCCGATATGGAATTCTCATCTCTTGCGGAACAAAAGGATGAACCTCTGGAAGATAAAATTCTTGAACCTATGCCTCTGTCATTACTGCCTCCGGAGCCAGTTATTACAGATGAGGAATTTGAGAAGGAAGTAGATCTCATGATGATGGACTCTGACCCTATGGAAGCAGAACCTTTGGATACTCATGACCTAGTAAGTACATTATCCTTAATCTAAAATTTCCCTTGTTGATTACTCTTGCTAGTAATTTTTGCTTGTGATTTCTATTGTTTCATTAAAATTAGAGGTTTTCTTTTAATTATATCAGGAAGTTTATTTCTTGGAATATGAATGGATGTTGCTCAGATAAGAAATGGTTGCATCTTAGGAATCTTTATAAAAAGCATAGACCTGCAGTAATTTGTCTTATTGAAACAATGGTAGATAGTGAAGCTGTTAACAAATATACTCATTTTTTGCCTTATGATTCTTGGTATGTTGTTCCTGCTGTGGGTAAATCGAGTGGTATGGCATTAGGATACTTTAAAAATTCAAATGTTGAAGTCTTAGGAAGTGCTCATAATATGATACATTTGGTATGTGACATCACTCCCTGTTATCAAAAATTGTCTTGTTACCTTCATATATGGTTCTTTAAGTACTTTAGGTATTAGAAATCAATGGAATTATTTGAAGCAGATAACTGATTGACAACGAGACCATGGCTTTTACTTGGTAATTTCAATTTTATTACGAATGCCTACGAGAAACAAGGAGGTAATGCGAGAGAATTCTTTGGCTTCGATTTTGTTAAACAAGCTCTTTCTTTGTTAAATATGCATGATGTTTTCTCCTTTGGTAATCAAGTATACTTGGTGTAATAGAAGATTCAAGAATCTATTTGAGTTAATCTTTGAAAAGCTTGATAGGGGTTTTGTTAATGATAAATGGGTAACGCTTCTTCCTCAGACTAGGGTGACAAATTTGGGTAGATTATTCTCAGACCATTGCCCTATACTTCTGCAATGCTTTCATCAAGTAACCAGTCTAGATATTCCTTTTAAATACTTCAAATGCTGGCAGTCTAGTCCAGATTTTCAAGAAGTTCTTTTACGTTCTTGGGGAAAAGATTGTAAAGGTTCACCTAGCTTTGTTATTGCTGGAAAGCTTAAGAACCTTAAGCAGGATCTTAGAAAATGGAATATTAATAATTTTGGGCATATTAAAACAACCATTGCCAAACTAAATACTGAAATAGAAAAACTCCAGAATTTGACTTATAATCCCTCGATTGGTAGTTATATCCTCAATTACTCTAAGCAATTAGATTTTTGGTATGATATAGAGAACTCTTTTTATAAACAGAATTCGAAGATAGAATACTTCACCCAATACGACAAGAATACTAGTTTCTTTCACAATTCAGTTAAGTTGAGAAACATGTACAACATGATACACACTCTAAAAGATATTCAAGGAAATTGGTTGGAAAATATGGATCAAGTTATGTCACTCCTTATGGATCACTTTAAACGGATTTTTACTTCTTCGATGCCATGTACTTCTGATATTGATGATGTGCTTAGGGATATTAAGCCGATTATTACAGATGATATTAATATTGGTCTTGTTGCGATCCCTACTGTCGAAGAGATTTTTCGCAGGAGTGAAAAGTATGGCTCCTTGGAAATCCCAGGACGGATGGTTTTCCGGGGGATTCTTCGAAGACAATTGGGAGTATGTTTCAAGCTGAAGTAATTAATCATGTTCAAGGTTTTTTCGCGAAAGAAATTTCTTCTTAAACAACTTAATCATTCTTTCATTGCGTTGATTCCTAAGGTAAGTAACCCCTTTGACTCCTAATGATTTTCGTCCCATAAGCTTGGCCAATCTGTATACAAAATTATATCGAAGATTTTAACAAATCGTTTAAAACCCATATTAGACTCTCTAATATCTCCTTACCGATAAGCATTTATAGCAAACCGTCGGATACATGATAATATTATTATAAGTCACGAAATCTTGCATTCTTTTAAGACGAAAAGGAAAAAATAATAAGGATGGGTTTATGGCCATTAAGCTAGACTTATCGAAAGCTTTCGATCGTCTTGAATGGACTTTCATAATTTCAGTTTTTAAGAAATTAGGCTTTTCAGAGGATTGGTGTCAGCTGCTACAGCAATGCATTAGTACTGTTTCTTACTCTATTTTAGTGAATGGTTCCCCTGGAGAAATGTTCTTTCCTACCAGAGGAATTAGGCAGGGAGATTGTTTATCTCCTTATATTTTTATCATCTCGCATGGAAGTTCTTTGTGACTTTTGATTACGAGGTGAAAATGAAAAAGTAATTCGGGGGTTTTAAATTGAGAAAAAATAGTCCTCCTATTTCCCATTTGTTTGTTGCGAGATGACCGCATGGTCTTTTCAAAAGCCTCTCTTACCTATGCTAGAAACTTAATGAAAATAATTAACAAGTTTGCTAAAGCTTCAGTCGGGCTATAAACCTTGACAAATCTGGTTTTTCACCGGTAAAAAAATGCATCATAAACACATTAAGATGATTTCTAAAACATTAGGTATTAAATTCCAAAAGTAGTCTTGAAAAATACTTAGGTACACCTTTGTTTGTTTATAGGGATAAGACCAAAACTTTCCAATTTCTTATTGAAAAGTTTTACAGACTTGGTAATTCGAAGAAAACTAATCTTAATGGGAGCAGGTAGAAAAGTTGTAACTAAGCATGTTTTATCTAGTCTGTCTGTTTATCATATGTCTTGCTTCCCTTTTCCTAAAAGAATTACCTCAAAAATAGACTCTATTCAAAGAAACTTCTGGTGGTCTAAGAAAAATTCAAGAAAAGGAGCGTATTTTCGCTCCTGGAGGGATATTGGGAAATCCAAGTTAAATGGGGGTCTTGGCATTAGGAACTCCTTTGCTACTAACAGGGTTCTTATAGCAAAACTGGGATGGAGAATATGTAAAAACCCTACTCAGCTAGTTTCAATCTTTCTTAAAGACAAGTACTTCCCAAACCAGAATTTGCTTGAAATAGATAAAGCTGCAAATACCTCTTATTGGATCTGGAAGGGTATTGTAAATGATTTGGTCTTTCTTAAGGCAAATATAGTATATAAGATTAATGATGGTCGACTGACAAGGATTTGGAATCACAATTGGCTGCACAGTTTGTTCTTCTCCACCTACCCCTTGCAGACCCTAATTTTAATAATTATAATCTGGTTAGTGACCTATTTAATACTCATGATAATGATTGGAATATTGGGCTTACAGACTCCCTCTTTTCACAAGATGATGTAATTAGGATCATGTCTCTTAAGATAGATGTTAACATGAAGGATGAAATCATGTGGGCTCACACCAAAAATGGTCAATATTTGAGTAAAATCGGCTTATAATGTGTTTATGAATGAAAGCTGTCAATCCACGAAGATGCTTTGTTACGGAAAAGGGTGTGGTCTTTAGATTGTTTACCAAAAATTAAGTTTTTCGTATGGAAGATTTTTGCATATATGTTACCTGTCAATTCTCTTCTCAAGTTTTACAATCCTGTTATTGAAGATTGTTGTCCTTTGTGTACTAATGAAGTAGAAACGTGTGATGCATCTGTTTGTTCATTGTCAGGTGCTTCTCATATCTCGGTTTGCTCTCTCATTGCAACACCTAATTAGTAGTGATTATGAGTGGATTGGCGATATTTTCAATTCCTGGTTTGACACCAATTTGGGCAGTTCCCCCTTTGCTGTGAATTGGCCAAGTGTTGGGGCGATGTGGTTCTCACAGGCAACTGGAAGCTTAGATGTGATGTTATTTTTCGAAAGAGTAACATTAATCGGACAAGGTGTTATTATGGATATTAGAAGATCCCTTAATACTTATATTGCAGTTCCCTCTAAGCATAAGGCTGCATCTTTGAAGAAAGTGATTATCCATAAACATGACATAGCTCACATTATTTTCATTGATGGTTCTTTTAAAGACTTTAACATGGGTATTGGTATCATTATGTGTGATATTGCAGGAAACATAAAGCGTTGTCGTGCGGATTTTGGACTGGTTCACAGTGTTGTGGCTGCTGAGGCAATGGCGCTAATTTTGGCTTGCTCCTGGGCGAGAGAGTTGAATCTTTCCAACGTCCTCTTTGTTAGTGACTGTCTCCAGTTGGTTCATCTCGTGAATGAAGGAAATGGAGAAATTGACTGGAGGAGTTTACAATCTTTAGAAGATTGTCGGAGTTCATTTTCTTGTTGTGTGAATGCTAGGCTAGTTTATATTAAGCGTGTTAGAAATAAAATAGCTGATCGACTTGCACGTCGAGCTAGGAAATTCAGCTTAAAGAACATATGGAATCCTTCTCCTCTTTTCCTACGATCTTTTATAGGAGAAGTGCCATTGACTGATATTTGTAACAACTTGTTTTCGTAATGTTATTATGTGTTTTCTCAAAAAAAAGAGACTCCCATGAAGCGAAAGGTATTTGTCTCCCTTTTTACCAGTAGCATGTTCTCAAATGAGGTAAGGTTAGTACCTCAAAGTAAGCTGGCAATCATATATATAGAGTCTGAAAAGTTGGGGATCAACCCAACCAATCCGCTCAGCTGAAAATATGAACCTGCAAACATTATAAACCTCCAAAAAGATGTGTAAATTCATTCCCAATAGAAAACAATCCTTAGTCATCAAGTCATGCAAGGTCGAGATAAATAAATCTCTCACATGGACAAGAAACATAGAATTTATATTAGTTTCTATTCGGGAAGCACACTCTAAATCGACTCTAAATCGGGCGTTAAATAACCCAATGGTGATATCGGTTCAAATTTACTCACTGAACAAGGACTCAATGGAGCAATAATATGATGACTCATAGACCCACTATCATCTACAACGGTTTCATTATTAATATCATCAAGATGATAAAAATCAGAGCTTGATAGGACAGACAATGGCTTAAGGGTCAAGGTCGGAGATTTCTCGACTGATGAAACTAGTCGAGACGCGGGCAGAACTAGAGATTCTACTATGGGCTTCCATTTATTAGTGTCTAACAGTGGTGTGGAGTCTAATAAGGCATTGACTTCACAAATAACACTATCATCATTAAAATCTACCCAAAATGAGCTAAGCAAACCTCTAATGGATCTTCAGAGTGGCTCTTGCAAAAGCCTTGCAAATGCATACTTTCTTTTCGCCCACAGCACTTCTGGCTAAGGTACCTAAAATAAAATAACATAAAATGCGTAAAAGGGACCAAAAGAAATCTAAAAGAAAAAACAAAATAAATTATGTACAAAAAGATATCAATCAGAGTATTTTGCAACCACTCTCCCAGACAAATGGCGCCAAAAACTTGGTAGGCTCGAAAACCTACAATAAATACCGCAAGTGCACAAAGCGTCTAACTTGTAGACAATGGAAAGTATGGGGGTCGTTCCCACGGAGTGTGAAAATACTTCTACTAACTAATACCAAGAATTGAATAATCGAATTAATAATGTTTTAATAATTTTCGGAAACTCGAAACAAAATCAAATAATAATAATTCTAACAATAAACAAAATGGAAATGGGTTATTAGGATTTTCGGTTTCCACCAATTAATTACTCAAACTCTACTAATCTTTAAGAATATATTCCATGCATTTTCAAATTAATGTTTCTCCGCTATAGTTTCCTTCCCTTCATGGGTAGTGATTTTAAAGCATTACCTATCAATCCTTGCATACCACGTCTAGGGATTTAACCAAGCACGAAATATCAATTCAAAAGCATAAATAATCAAAAAAATCGCATGAGCAATTAAATACCAAGCTATGTGAATAAAAACTATTAATCAATCAAATCATTATTAAGCATATATTAATGTAGAGTCTTCATAATTAATTGGTTTCTACCTAAACCCTAACATGATTAGCTAGACATAGCTTTCTCAAAAGACACAAAAATATTTAAGAGAATCAATAGCTAATCAAAACGAAATTGGAAGATGAAACTGCAAACCCTAGACTTCGTTTCTTCTAGTCGCCCTCTGTAGCCGCCTCCTCCCTTCCTCTTTTTCTTCGTCTTTCTCTGATTTTCTGCGAGTCCAAGAGTTCAACAAACAAAACCCAGCAATTGCCATGCCCAGTCAGTTCTGGTCCAATACCCACTTCAAATGCAGTTGCTTCCGACATCCGGCCACAGCTTCAATTTCTGTTCGTTCCAATCACATTCACTGGCTACAATATCTATTGCCCGGTTATCTAACCATCAACACCATCTCCTTGCCATCATGCCATGTAAACAACTCCAGCGACTAAGCAGGCCAAGTACTTCATCTCTTGTCCATCTACTCTTGCCGTGACAAGCTCATCTAATAAACCCCAAACTGGACCCATCTGACAAATCCAAATATCACCAGTTCGAGAATCCATTACTACCACAGACCTCATATCAACCATCTCCTAGCTTTGTTGTTGTTGTTAGGAACTTTCGGTCCATCTCAAAGCTAGGCCACTCTCCATTCTATCCTTCATCTCCACTTCTCAGGCATCTCGCATTCGAAAACTCTTCATAAATCTCTCGAGCACAATCACAGGAACCATGTAAGCAACACCAGCTCCCTGCCATTGACGAATCATGAGTCCAAGTACAGGATAATCACAAACCCGAGATGACTAAATCACCATTCATGCATGCGTTTGGTCCCAAGAACTCCCATCAAGACCCATATAGTTCGCAGCATAACCATCTCAGGCTCTTTCCTCCTTTGTTGCTGTTAAGCTAAACCCATTACTGTCAGAATCAGCTCAACCATCCCAAAACTTCATTTCACAAAATCGTCGTTCGAACACTCTGGCTTCTGAAAATTTTCTTTTATTTATTAAAGACAAAATGATGTCTTAACAAGTTCCACAAAGATGTGGTTAAGAGAAGGGACACGTCCTGTCTTAATTAAACAATATCACACCACGTCCCATGGCTTCTTTTTCATTTCTTTGGCTACCTAACAACACTAACCCACTTTGCCTTAATTTATATTATATTAAACAATCTGATCCACCCACTGCAACACCCAAATGTAATGGTTCTCAAAACCATTTTAAATCTATGAGATGAAAATCGTATGAAGTTGACAGCCTAAATTGTTGACTAGGCAGCCACTTTATCATGAACGAGTTTTCCTGGTATCATGAACGACTGCATAAGTGATATTTGTCGCAAACACCACTTTAGCTTGTTATTTAGCCCTTTCTTCCTTAGTGACCGAATATTCTTGTACTTTCTACAAAAGCACTAAAATGAATGCGAATTCGTGCACACTCTTTAACGAGTGTATATTTCACAATTTAATCTCTACTCTTAATTTAATTTAGGGAGTTATGTAACGAGGGTCGTGATTCTAAACATGGAGGGTAATAGGATCATCCGTTAAATAATCAACCAATCAGAAAAATATGTGAAATATACACTCGTTAGAGGAGTGTGAACAGATTCAGACTCCACTAAAATAGTGTCGTTAGTCAAAATATCGAGTACTAACTAATATAAATATGGGCACAAAATATAGTATTTACGTGCTTATCAAGCTTGGAGCGAGGAGCAATAAGTTCGGACTTGGAAATCGCCAAAACTCGGTGTACTACTCGGAACTTATTTATTAGAGACTTATATATTGCTGCTCATAAATCATGAATTGTACGTAATTAAAATTAAAATTATAACACTACCATGTAACTAAGTGTGTATAGTGTTCATGTATTTAAAGGTTTTCTGTTTGATAACTCTCATCCGAGGGTTACAAAAATTTATTTTCTAATTTTAGTGCATGCGAGGCCAACTCGGAAAAACCGTTAACTCGTTTTGCCCAAAAACGATCCAAATCGGCAAAATCGGTGACTTAATCGCTAAAAATCGGAAATGGCTTGGAATCGAAAATCGCGTCGGTCATATAGCCTGTAGCGATTACTCGGGGAGTAATTGTCCTTGGAGAGCGATTTTGACTACACTGATCATACCATCTTAGGTGATTAATTAGGATCGGTTTCACTAATAAAAGTCATAATAAAAAAATATGATCCTAAGTAATCACCTTAGATGGTATGATTGATATTTGTAATTGGTGTGACCGATCCTAGTAATTGGTGTAACCGATTCTAGTAATTTGTATGACCGATCACAAAAGAGTTGTGTAATCGATCCTTGTAATTGGCGTAACCGATCCTAGTAATTGGTGTAACCGATCCTAACGACTTGTGTAACCGATCACAAAGTAATACCATGAGAATATGGTAACCGGTCCTGGTAATTGACGTAATCGATCCTGGTAACTGATGTAACCAGTCCCAGTAACCATATGAAGGTAAAACCAATCCTTGTGTTTGGTAGAACTGTAAACCATGATTAGTGAATTGATATTTGATCAATCACATAGTTGTCTTGGAATACAGATGAACCAATTCTAACTTGTTTGGAAGTGTGGTATAATCGGTTCCAAGATTGTAAATATGAAATAGGATTTACAAAGAAAAGATGTCGACATACTTTGAACATGATCGGTAACTCTTATCTTTTATTATTCAAAGATATTCCATAATAACTCAAGGAGATCCCGGACCAAAATAAATTAAGAATCTTTTATTTAAGGTTGTTAGTTTATATATATGCTTTTAATTACCAGCAATTAAATGCACATCTCTGGAAAATAAAAATTGGTAATGTGCATTTATTAATTGGAGATTTTCTAGTGAGATTTCGTAATATTGGATAGAGCATTTCAGGAATTATGAAAACCGATTTTGGGCAGTTATTGCATATCTTGAGAATATTCAGTTTTGGAAATTCCTTGGTGTCCAAACTTCCTTGGTCTATAAATACCCAAGTTTGCATTTTGAGCGAACCATCCTAAGAGCCAGCAAAATTACTTATTTGTATTGTTACTGGTGGAGCCGTCTATCCGGAGATGAAAGTACCCTAATTAGGCGAAATCTCTTACGACCACTCGTTTAAAAACTTATGTGGGATCACGAAGCTCTACGAGTACCGTTGGTGGAAAACTAGATAATTGCTGTGTTATTAGTTTTCGATTGATTTGATTGACTAACAGTTGTTGAACTTTGATTGCACCTAGTTTGTTTATTCTTGAGAATCTTCTCTTCTCATATAAGATTCACTCAAACTAGATCGAAGTGTCGACGGGATCTTTAGTATTGTTTGTAGATCTAAAGACGTCTTGTGATAATCCATTGTTAACAGACTCCATTATGTGCGTGATTGAACACAAGAGATTCAAGTTGTGGTGTGTAGGTGTTTATTGAAGATCTAAGAAGATTTTAAGACAAAGAAGATTTCTTATTGGGTTCATAATCTTTGGTGTGCACAAAACTTGATCGGCTGGAATCCAACTATAATCGGATTTATTCGATTGATTAGTTACGTAGATCGGCATCACTTTATAGTTTCTTAGTAGATTTTATATTTGATTGCAAAGTCTAAACTTGCTGGATAGATAGATCTAGAACCCGAAAAATGAGTTTATTGCATTAAATTGAAGAGCCTTTGTCAAACTCATATCACTGAGATTGAATAGAGTTGTTACCGAACAGATTTGTTGTTCATTTACCGTTTGGAATACGAACCAAAGGAATTGTTCTAGTGCGTGCACTTATTGAATGTCGAAGCGCGGGGATCTTGAAGAAACTAGGTGAACTATAGGTTTAGTTGCTTGGTCTCAACTATACGAAGTTGGTTTAGATTTTTTTACAGCGGCTTAATTCTAAGAGTATTCAATTATGGACTAGGTCCCGGGGTTTTTCTGCATTTGCGGTTTCCTCGTTAACAAAATCTTAATGTGCTATTTACTTTATCTTTCCACATTATAATTGTTTTATTATAACTAAAGTAAATTGCATTTGTACGTTAACAAGGCACTTGATATTGATACTATTGGTTTGATTATTACCGTACCTTTCATCAAGTGATCACTTTGTTGTTGTATTGTCCCTATTTCATATCCATAGACAATCACACAAAGTGTATTGGATTTCTACACTTGACTTTGATATTTATTCATGAGTTAGGCCAGTTTGACTAACCCTATTTCAAGTGGACACTTTGTGTTGAAATATTCCTTGAGTAATTGTTGCTCCAAGAGGTTTATACACAGTGGGTCTTGTATAGGTTGCGATCAAAATAAAAGATTGTGGTGTATTTGGGTACCTCATTTTTTCAATTGGTATCAGAGCAGGCAAACACGAAAAGATCTAACAATCTGTATTTGGTGCGATCCAACCTATAAGAAATGAACTTGAGTTCTCATGAATCGATTTCAGTTAACGTCTGCTAGAGATTTTACAGGAATAAACTATCTATGATGGAAATATGCTATGAGATCTTTTCTTCAATAACGAGACTTTAATACTTGGCTATTAGTCGTCGATGGATATAATCGCTTAGAAAGTAGAAAATTTAAAAGCGAGTTTAAACTCTTAGTGGATTATTCAAACGAAGAAAAAGGCTATTGCTAAGCGAAATTGAGATGGTTTGAATGCTATTATACATCTTTGTAAGTCGTGATCTACAACATCACGTATCAACATGCCAAACTTCAAAGGAAGCTTGGGATAACCTTTAGATCGTATTCGAAGGAAATACATCGAGAAAGAAGCTAGACTTCAAACTCTTACGTACGAATGGGAAAACCTTCGAATGGATGACAACGACACTTTTGAAGAGTTTCATATTAAACTCTCCGAGATAGTTAATGCTTCTTTCTCACTTGGAAAGACTATTTGAAAAATACATAGTGTGCAAAGTTCTCGAGGATCGTTTCCATATAGATACGAATCTAAGAAGCATGCAATCATAGAATCAAATGATCTATCAACACTTTCACGAAGTACACTCGTTGGAAAGTTAATGATCTTTGATCATGAATCGCATGATCTATTCAAACTAAAGGAATTGCTTTCAAAGTGCCAAAAATTCCAAAAGCTCCAATGGAGAAAGATAGATTGATGGATGATTCGATGAACTGATTGAAGAAAATTCGACGATGAAATTGAATAATCATTATCATTAACCACTAGAAACTGATTTCGAGATCTCTTAAAGAAAAGAAATAAGAGATTCATAAAAGATACTCATCGATCTTCTCGACCCCATGATCGTGTTCTGTCAAGAACAAGAAAGATCAAGAAGAAGATGATGAATATTAGCCTCAGTGCTTCAAGTGTAAAGGTTTCGGTCACATAGCTAAAGATTGTCCCAATCTTAGGAAATACACTGGAAGCAAGGCTTTGGCTGTAACTCTAGATGAGACCTCTGATTCATATGACTCTGAAGAAGAGGAAACATCTAACTTTGCACTAGTTGTCAATTTAATTCCCTCTTCCTCCATTAGTGATTTAACCATTTTAAAAATGGACATGTCTTCCAATGTTAATAAATTATATAGTGGTAAAGGGAAAAATAAGACAAAATGCAAAATTTTCTTAAAACAGAATTGCTAAAAGTTGCATATGCAACTCGAGTCAATCTCAAGATACTTCGTTAATTCGAGGTAACATGAAAAGAGTTTTTCATACGATACTAGATCAAGGACATACTGATTGTTCCAAATCCCATAATGAGAGAAAATCTCATACTAATACCACTTAATCGGTATTAGAATTACATCCTCACCTTATGTCACCGAATATATGTGAGGAAGTAAGAATAAAGGCACTTATGTGTAGATTATGGAATAAAATCTAGTAATTAAAAAGTATATCCAAATATTATATTTTTGGAAGTATGAAAATTATAAAAAGATCTTTCTCATTCTACGGTCATTCTTTATCCAAAACATGAGTCAGGATCCGATGTCTTCTCTTGAAAAGAGGCGTGAATCGAAAAATCTCTTTATGAATAAGTCTGCACCTTCTCTTGGTGCTATATCTAAGAGTAAAATCAAAAAGAGAGATTGGCTTAGCAAGAAGGAAAGAGAAAATATGCTGAAGAAATATCAGTGTATTGAAGCTTTGACA
>JAJJWW010018784.1:0-21593 GCA_023531295.1 Papaver armeniacum
AACGTAATTTTCTGTTTTTCCCATTCTTTCAAGGGTGATATCTTCTCCATCGTCGTGATTTTATTTCCTTCGAAATCTCGCTTATGTATTGTCCCTCGATATTTTCATGGAATTCATTAATCATTGTTTTTGTAATCAAATTACACTCCAAACTTCTATTGCATTCCTTCATTTTACTTTTCTCCTTCTTAATTGATTTTTTGATTTATTTTATCATTTTCTCGATTTGAACAATCTTAATAACAAGATTTAACCTTCACTCCCTGTTTCTAGCGCCATTATGTAGTTGCAGGAAATCCTACAATACATCCCTCACAAGAATTCATAGTATTCAATACATCTTTAAAATCAACAATCAATCCTTTTATTAATTGAGTTAGAAAAATTACAAGAAGGAAAGGAAATCAAGAATATAAATGCTACTCTAAACTTTCTCACTCCTCAAAACTTTCTCTCAACTCTAAAAGATCTCTCTTTCCTTAAGCCTTTTATTCTTTCTTTATATAGACATTACATAGTGGGATGACAAAATTTGTCCTTTATTTTCAGGATATGACTCGCGACATTATCGCAAGTGTACAAATGATAAATCTCGCAACACTCCTAAATCTCGCTAGGTTTTCACATCTTTCTCGTGTTCAGTATCGTCATCCGTTGCGTCATTTTTATTACCAATCTGCGATATCTTCATGCAAGTGTGTCGCTTCATGGATTTCGCAAGGATATTGGTGTTGCGATATTTTGATCCTACAGTCACTACTCTTTGGTCCTCTCTGGTCCTAAGAGTTGGAAGTTTTTTACTTTGACAACTTTTTGTTTGGACAAGGTTGTAAAACATGCCACCTTTTACAACTTTAAATATACGAGTTGTCAATCTACAATTGTAGATTACTATTTTTCCCGTAGTGTTCCCTACAAATGTATATGCATTAACAATGATATAAAAGTAAATGAGATTTTTTTTTTAAAATATCGTCAGAACTAAAAATACATTACTCTAATATGTTTGGATAATCATAAATCACTATAGTGGATTATCCATTGTATCATGAGAAAGTTTTTGAACTAACTACGAGTGATCGCTACAAAAGATTATCCGTTGAGATTATTTTATTCAATTGGCCCTTATTTATTCCAATATTAAAAAATAAAAAAATAAAAAGGGCTATTTATTTAGGGTGTTTCATATGCAACATGGTTTATTTTCAAAATAGCCTTGTCAGGTCGACTGCTAAACTCGCCGATCCACTATAGAAAATGACTTAAGCGATAAGATTTCTGCCATGAAACAACGAGGGTATCGAGTACACCATAATATTTTTGATATCCACCAATATAATACACACCTTGCGTAATCTAATATAGACAAGCAACAGTCAAGAAGATTACTTTTCAACAAGGTAACACCGGGTATTTTACTTCGGGAAGGAAGGATCGAGTTGAGCTCGAGGATCTGACACCAACTCGGTCGATTTTTTTTCGTTCTTCTTCGTTTTAGCAGTAGCTCATCATTAATTCAGGTGAATCTCATGATTGGTGTTTTAATTCTTCATCAGAGCCTTTAATTCTTAACGTACTTCTTACTTAGTTTTAATTAGGGTATTATTTACTCTTTCATGGAAAATAACTTGAATCTATAAATGGGTTCATCAGTTGTGGATTTGATTACCTCTCCGGTGGGAAGTCCGTCTATTGATCTTATAAATAATTCTGAAGAATGTTGTGATGCTTGGAAATTCTCATTAATTGATCTTATAAGACCCATTGTTGTGGGTAATATTTGGAGACAGTTGGTATCTAAAGTGGCAGCTTCAACTGTTGGCAGAGCTATGGGTGATTACTTAGGTGATTTGCAATTTGGAGTTGAAATTCCTTGTGGGGGTGAGGCTATTTTACATTATGTCAATCGGCTGATGCAAACTAAAGGTAACTTAACATCGATGACTATGTTGTTAGTCGACTTTCGCAATGCCTTTAATCTAGTTGATCGCACAGCCATGTTACATAAAGTAAGGCATAGGTGCCCTTCCATTTACCCTTGGGTCGAATTTTGTTATGCTTCTCGGCCAAAGTTATACTATGGAACATCTATCTCCGTCTTCTACACAAGGTATTCAGCAAGGAGACCCTCTTGGCACACTCCTTTTCGCCCTGACCTTGCACCCCCTTGTGCTATAGATTAGTGAACAGTGTGATCTTGACCCGCATGCTTGGTACCTGGATGACGTCACCATTATCGGAGACACCTTGATGGTTTCCAAGGCTCTCAACATCATCGAGACTGTAGGCCCAACTTTTGGAGTCCATCTTAATGTAACCACAACAGAAGTTTTTTGGCATAACATTGACAGTCGTAGCTTGCAGATGGGTGTTTTTTCTGCGAACATTTTCAGGCCAAAAAAGGAGTCAAAGCGCTTGGTGGTCCAGTTAGTCTTGATCAAGAGTTCGCAGCGACTTGGTGATGGATCGTGTTCGGTGTACTTTCCGCTTAATGGACTCCATTCAAAAACTAAGAACCGCAGATTGAACTACCGCTCCTCCGCAATTCTGGCTGGGTCTTCGCTTATACTTCACCATGCGTACCCACAACAAGATTCTAAAAGCGGTCAAGGTACCTTTGACAGATACTTATTCCAATTCTTGCGGCGTTTAATCACTGGAGATGGGCCTGGTTTCGGTCCATTGCAGCAACGTCTTGTCTCATTACCTATCAAATATGGAGGTTTAGGTATCTATACCATGTCGGATATCGAACACTACCTCTGCTGCCTTGGCTTTGTATGCAAACTCACATTACAAAACACAATTCTATGTAACTCCAATATCGGTGGTCGTAGCCTTAGTTATCAGGTTGTGGATTTCTACATACTGTGTATGTGGTTTTGAACCCTTCGCACCTTGCATTGATGATCTCGCCCCCCTTCCAATGGGATTCTCGGCGGTCCCATACTTGATGCGGTTAAGAAGGAGATGTTAACTTTCGATACCCCATGTCTCAACGTGATACAATCCTCTAGCAGTGCAACAAAATCCAGCACGCTCAAGACTATTTGCTAGTTGTCCCCGTAGATGGGTTAAACCAAAAGATAGGGCCTCATCAATTTCGTGCAGTCCTTTGTTACAGGCTAGGTATCCCCCTTTTTTTAGAAGGCAGCCAATGTCCTTGTTGCCATAAAGATATGGATATCTATGGGGATCATGCCTTACATTGCTCACATGATGTTGGTGTTAAATTTCGACATGATCTCGCTCGAGATACACTAGTCGAGATATGTGTTTCAGCAGAATACCACGAGAAAAGAAGTCGCTCTAGGTTTTCTTTCACACGATGGTGGGGAACTCAGGCCAGCAGATATTTTAGTATACAATTGGGATAATGGTCTTGATGTGTGTTTGGATGTTACTGTGGTTTCGCCTTTTGCATGTGGTGGTTTACATGCATTTACACCAAGGCTTGATGTGTCCAATGCTGTAGCTCGGAAACGTTCTAAGTATTTTGATAAATGCTGGTCTCATGGATATGGTTTCGTAACCTTAGCTTTTTCAATGTTGGGTGAACTCGGGGACGATATTATAGACTTTTTGAAGAGAATGAAGTACTATATTGCTAGCCACGATACCAACTTCAAAATTGGAAATTTCCTTTTCCATAGAATAAGGTTAGTCATTCAAAAAGGGGTCAGTGCCCAGCTATTGGCTAGACTTCCGTTTAACTTCTTGTAAATTATTTGTTCATTTTATCTCTTTGTATAACTATAATTACATAAATGTTAACCAGAAATTAGAATTAAAAAAAAAATGTGGTATAAATTTACTTAAATTGAAATTCTTTGATGCTGTTTTGAATCTGAAGAATCAATGGAAACTTAAAGGTCAATGTAAAATGATTCCTCTAGGGAAAGGTTTCTTTACTATTAAGCTTGATAACGAGAGAGAGAGAGGAATAGTATCAAAGCTGGAAAATGGGAAGTTTTAAATCAAGTCTTATGGATTCGCAATTGGGTTCCAAATTTTAGACCATAAAATCATAGAACATCATCAGCAATGATCTGGGTTCACCTTCCCGGACTCAGTTTGGAATCTTGGGATGAGAAAACTCTCTTGACAATTTGCAGAGCTCTAGGAGATCCAATAAAAGTTGATGAAGCTACTCTTAATTATGACAATGGATATTATGCTAGAGTGTTAGTGAATATTGATTTAGCAAAGAAAATTCCAAGCAAGCTATGGATTAAGACAAAGTTTGGAGGATTTATGCAAAGTGTGATCTTAACAAAACCTCCTAAGTTTTGTGATCACTGTAAAATTGTTGGACATTTGCAAATTGAACGCAGAGTTAAAAAACTTCTTCACAGGAAACAACTACACAACAAACATCAAGCACTACACCAAAATCAGTTAATACTACAGTCAGGGAGAAATTTGATATTTGTGAACCATCAAAAGGAGCTAGCAGTCAAACAAATGAAGTTACTCCAAAAACTTCTACAGGGGAAGTTGAGATTTGTGAGACTCCTATCACTCACTTTCACCAATCAACTAGAGCAGTTCATCAAGCAAGAAATACAGTTAATATCACATATGGAATGTTTGGTTCTTTACTAAATACCAATGAGAATGATAACATTATTGAAATGCATGAAGATAGAGCTACTCTTTCTCCAGCTAAAGTATTACAAATTGTTGAGGACAATGTCCTAGAAAAGAGTGTCAAAAAGTATATCAATGGGAAAGAAGGTACTATTTCAGAAGAGCAAATACCCACTACTTCTTGGTCTAAAATCATTCAAAAGCCTACATCAACTAAACAAGTTTCTTCTTCTAGTGAGCAACAATATATTGGAGCACAAAAGCTAACATCTCAACAAATTCCTATTAAATACAACTTTAGGAAAAATCAAAACAAAGGAGGCACTAAAGGCCTCCCCTCTCAACAATGAAAATCCTTTATTGGAATATAAGGGGCCTTAAAAGAGTTAGGGCTCAAAATAAATTATGGTCCTTAATAAATCAGTTTCAGCCTTCATTAGTCTTTATAGCTGAACCAATTTTTTTTTGTAGTGCTTCTTTTTGCAATAAGTTAAATCTGCCAGGAATGCAGAATAAAGTGATTCATAATTCAGTCTCAAATAATAAGGGTACCAGAACCAACAATGGTATCAATGTCCATTCAAATGATTACAGTAAGTATATGCGGTGTTCTTGTTTCTGGTATTCATGCTCATGTAGGTGTTGTTCAAAGAAGGTTTTTATGGACATAAATGGAATTAATAAGTGATTTAAAGCAACCATGGATTGCAGTAGGTGATTTCAATTTTATCATTTCTTTTGAAGAAAAAATTGGTGGCAGAGCAGTTAATAGAAGAGCAATACAAGATTTTAATACTTGTTTAGCTAACTGTGAATTGATACAAGCTCTCAAAACTGGATTGCAACATTCCTGGTCAAACTGTCAGCATGGTAATAAAAGAATTCTATGTAATCTAGACAGATTTGTGTACAATCATCTGTGGCTTCAAAAATATGAAGATTGGGGTTACAAAGTAGGTTTGAGAATAGCTTCAGATCATGCTCCTTTGCTGGGAGGAAGTGTAAATATTTCTAAACCAAAAAATATTCCTTGGAAGTTTCAAAAAATGTGGTTCTCTCATTCTGGTTTCATGGAGGTTGTATCTCAATGCTGGAATGAAGAAGTAGTTGGTAATCCAGCTTTTGTGTTTCAACAAAAATTAAAAAAAAATTAAAAAATATACTAAGAGAATGGAACTGGAATGTCTTTGGAAATGTGCATGTTAAAATAAAAGAGGTTGAAGAAGAAGTTCATAGAGCAATGATTTTATCTGACACAAATTCAGCTGACACTGATGCTTTGCTGCTGAGAATAACTTCAACTCAAAGGAAGTTCAACTAAGTACCATGCTCAAACAGAAAGCAAGAATAAAATGGGTCAAGGAAGGATCTGCTAACACAGGCTTCTTTCATACAAATTTGAAGATCAGGCAGTCAAGGAACTTTATTAGTGAGTTGCAAGATGAAAATGGTGATATCACAACAGATCAATCCAAGATAGCAGATACTTTAATTCAACATTTTCAACAAAAATTTCAGTTCAAAGAATTAGAGAAAGTTGATTCTCTTTTGGAAGTTATTCCAAAAGTAGTTACTGAGGAAGACCAAAAAATGCTCGATGTTGTTCCTAATGAAGAAGAAATAAAGAGTATAATTTTCAGTATGGACCAAAACAGTTCTCCTAGTCCTGATGGCTTCTCAGGATGGTTCTTCAAAGCTTGTTGGCACAATATATACCAGGATGTAGTTCAAGCAGTGCAGTTCTGTTGGCGAAGAAGATTTATACCCAAAGGCCTCAACTCAAATTTTTTGGTATTACTCCCTAAAATTGATGGTGCAAAAACTCCCAATCATTTCAGACCTATAGGTCTAAGCAATGTGAGATTCAAGATCTTCACTAAAATCATCAATACCAGATTAAGTTCACTGATGACTAAACTTATTACACCTCAACAAGTGGCTTATATCAAAGGTATAACTATACAAGAACAAATTCTTCTGGCATCTGAATTAGTAAATGAAATGAAAAAAAGAGAAGAGGAGGAAATGTTGCTCTAAAGCTTGACATCTCTCAAGCTTATGACTCTGTGAGTTGGAATTTTCTATTTCAAGTTTTAAATAAATATGGCTTTTCAAACTCATGGTGTCAATGGCTACAAAAACTCTTTGAGTCAGCAAGAATATCAGTGATGATTAATGGTGGTCCACAAGGTTTCTTCTCACTAGGCAGAGGGCTCAGACAAGGTGATCCCTTGTCTCCAACTCTTTTTGTCATAATGGCGGATGTGCTTAGCCGATGTATTCATAAAATTGTGGAGGATGCATCATTAGCTCCAATGGTGTTTAGAAGGGGTATTCATCCAACTCACTTGTTTTTTGCTGATGGTGTGCTCATTTTCTGCAATGGTACAAAGAAAAGTGTGACAAATCTTCTAAAATTGATGGAGAAGTATCAAAAAGGCACAGGACAAATTATTAATAAAGATAAAAGCAAGCTCTTTCATAGATGGTACTTCAAAGATCGAGAAAGACTCAAGTAAGGGAGTTAATGCATATGGAATTAAGTGAATTTCTGATAAATACTTAGGAGTAATTCTATCTCCGGCAGAGTTAAGATTTCTACAATATGGCCTATGGTAGAAGTTTTAAAAAAAAACTAATGTTTGGAAGGGTAAATTATCACATTCCATGACAGACTAGTCCTTGTCAAGTCGGTCTTGTGCAGGTATTCCAATATATAATATGGGAGTTTATAAGTGGCCTCGCATCTCGTGATTAAAATTTGTGAAAAGATTATAAGGAATTTCCTTTGGTCAGGTGATGGAGAAGTGAGAAAATATAAACTCGTCTTGGAAGAAAGTTTGCACCCCATTTAGTGAAGGTGGTCTGGGAATTCAAAGATTAGAAATCATCAACAAGGCTCTACTAACGAAGATAATGTGGAGAATCATAAATTCTGAAGAGGAATGGGCATTATTCATTATAGCCAAATTTAAAAATACAAATGGGCAATGGAATGAGAATTAGCAACTATCTTCTATTTGGCCTGGACTGAAGTGGGCTTGGAGTATGTTAAAAGATAATATTAAATGGTGCATTGGTAATGGTCAAAAGGTGAATGTTTGGTTTGATAGCTGGTTTCATGAAACACCACTAATAGAACACACCGCATTAACTCCTTATGTAAGGAATAATATGCAAATGAAGGTAGTTGATCTTTTATACAAGATGGCAGATTGGTGTATTCTGAAGAAATGCAAAGCTTATTCACCATTCAGCTTACCTGACATAGGAAGGGGACAAGATATGCTTTTTTGGAATGGTATTTTACATGGTAAGTTTACTACTTCTTCAGCCATTTCACTTTCAAGACACAAGGAACCTATAATGCATTGTTCTAAATATATATGGAACTCATATCTGCATCCAAGCATATCAAGCAATATTTGGAAAGTAATTCAGGGGGTCTTTGTTGATAATTCAATTATGGTTGAAAGAGGGTATAGTTTAGCATCCACATGCTGTATTTGTGAGAAAGAACAAGATAGCATGTCTCACATTCTGTGGCACTGTGTTTTTAGTGTTAACATCTGGAGATGGTTATGCTCTATCTTTGGTTTTAGTCTGCCAGTTTCTTTTGATGACATATGGAATAGTGCAAAAAACTTTAGCCCTATGATTAGAGAGACTTGGATAACTGCAGCATGTCCTGTCATTAAAGAACTGTGGTTTCAAAAGAATAAAAGAATATTTGAGGATACAAAACCAAATGAGCAACAATTCAAAAACATAATTAAGAAGATGGTGTTTGAAGGTGGATACAGAATGAAAAGTAATAAGTGGAACCAACACTATGATCTCCAGATAATTGCTTTCTTCAATCTTGGAATAAGACACAATAAGTTTCAATGTATCAAGATCTGTTACTGGAATCCTCCTCCTATGGGCTATACTATGTTCTGTTGTGATGGCTCATCCTTTGGAAACCCTGGTGCAGCTGGTTTTGGGGTTGTAGTTAGAAATCATGAATGTCAAGTGATTAGAGTTTTATCAGGTGGCATTGGCATTGGTACTAACTATATACCAGAAGTGTATGATATTGTATGTGCAACAGAATTGGCAGGAGAATGGGGTCTGAAGAACATTGTTTTGTGCTCTAACTCAAAATCAATGATTAGTGATTTTTCTCAAGGAAATGTCCCTTGGTTCCTTCATATGAGATGGTTAAAAGATACTAGCAGGGTATCATCTATTATATATCAGCACAGCTTCAGAGAAGCAAATTTTTTTGCTGATTCTGTAGCTAAGAGGGGTGCAAATTTAAATGCTGGTGAAAGGCAAATTATTATGGGAAGACCTTCTTTCCTAACAAGAATTGAGCTGCCTGGAGTTTTATACTACGGATTTTGCTGAAGAAAAAATTTCAAATTTGTTTTAGTATGTCTTTCTGTTGTTAAGTAGTTGCAGGATTTTTTCTTTCTGAGTAATGGGCCTGAGCAATTGGGCTGCTCTGTGTGGTTGTCGGGTCTTAAGTTTTGTATAACTTTGTAATTTTATATTAATAAAATGTGATTAAAAAAAAAGGTATATAGAATAGGGTTTGACACTTCGAACCAATCTATTAGGATCAAACCCAAGTGTTGGATTGACGTACTAGTGCATTCACTTTATTATAACTAAAACAATAATTATAATGCGGAAAGTACAGTAAACTCAAACAACAAGATTTTGTTAACGAGGAAACCGCAAACGCAGAAAACCCCTGGGATATAGTTAGGTTTTGAATAATTTCAGAATCAATTCGTTATACAAAGACTACTACCAACTTCGTATAGTTGAAACCAAGTAAACTAACTCCAAGTAAATCAGTTCATTTAGTATCCATGCGCCTACTATCAATCTGGTCTAGGAACGTAAATCCTAAGATATAGTCCACTATCTTAAGTTGCTCCACTTATTGTGAAGACTTCTAGCATGCAACTTTTTTGGATTGTATTCAGAAACAGTAAAAGACTAATATGTTTTAGTAACCGCTCTATAAATTCCCCAATCAACAAGTTAATCAGAGATAAGTTGAGTTATAAAATTTCTTTCATTTAATCAACATAATCTCCTTTGTATCGGTTAGATCAACATAATCTCCTTAGTTCACAGTCTACCAAATTCGGTTCCTAAAGAGAAACACCAAGTGGTAGATTGTCGATTTATACAACAAGCTACAAATAATCTATTAAGATAAAGTAGATTGTCGGATCCCATACAATCAAGTGCGCATGAAGTATAATCACATAGATCAGAATACCAATAAGAAAACCTTCCAGTCTTCAAAGTATCTCAGACAAACAACTTGATTCCTTGTGATCGATCATATACAAATTGGAGTCTGTTAACAATGAATGGTTACAGTCTTATCTTCGATCTTGAATCAAAAGACCCAGGATCTAAAATCGTCAAACCTTGATCTACTTCGAAAGTGACTTCATATCATATGAGAAGGATCAAAAAAATAAAACAAACAGGTGATATCAAGGTTCAACTATACCATTAGTCAATCAATTCAATAGTACAAAACTAAAATAATAATACAATTCTATTTTTCTTCCAACGATACCACTAGACGCTTCTTGATCCAAAAAAAGACTTTAAACCTAAGCTGACGTAAGAGATTTCACCTAATTAAGATACTTTTCTCTCCAGTGACTATTACGAGAATACTGCTAGTCGACTTACCTCACACCAACTACAAAATAAAGTACGTGTGTACTAGGATAAATTTGTAAGAAGAACAAACCTCACTATTTATAATGACCGAAGTAGTTTGTACACCAAAGAATTAAGAAATCGTAAAATAATAAAAAAGATTCAGTAATAAATACCAATTTTCGGTTTTACAAATATTCCAACCGTTGTTATACTAATATACCGAAATCCTCTCATGGATGATAATTAAATATTAGTGTTAGAGCACGCTTTCTGGTCGAACTACGCATGCGTTGCTATCTCAAGCATGTTTGTCAATGTTAGTGATCAAAACTATAAGTCTTGATTTCTAGCCTATTTATAGATGTCTCGCACTAGACATAGATTGTGTAATTGAGCTTAGTTTTCACTAAGTTCATCGTTTGAAGACGAAGAACTACTAAAGGGGGATCTTGTGGAACTTCATCGACAAAAGGTATGTGGAGACTTGAACTCATCTATCACTTGAAAGTCTATTTCTACTCTATCTCCTATATTGAGACATAAGTCAATATTACGATATAGTTTTCTATATACATTTGAGATTTCGAGCCGAGTTTATCTCGCGCCACATATTTCTCAAAAATATGTGTTGGAAAGCTTTCTTCGAACAAGTTCATCTTATATCATGAGAAAATTGTGAATAACATCTTACATGGTTTGTGTGATACAATCATTTGTTGTAGGCTTGGAATTTTTCGATAATGATTATAGCAATATCTTGATAATTGCTTTGATGCTAATAGTGTGTGAAAACGGCTATTGTCATCTTCTAAGAATGTTTCAATGATTGAAATAAAGAGCTTAGAATCATGTAACCATCTTTGGATATAAGCATATAGTGTGTTCGCACATTTGTGTATAAGTCCAAAACCGGGAACCAAATGTATACATACTTGTGTGTGTACTAAATGGTTGATGGAGACTAGCTAAGTATGCATACTTGTACGCATACTAGCGGAAGTTCACGTCCGTGAATTTCATGTTGAGTTTGGAAATCAAAACCAACTCAACCAAGCACAAAGTATGCGTACATGTACGCATACTGGCGGAAATCTCACGTCCTGAATTTCCGAAGTTTGAAAACCAAAGCAAACTCAAATGTTAGTTTTAAGTACGCATACCCGTACACATACTTAAGTGGTTACTTTCTAAAATCGGTCATGTACATGAACCTAAACATTTATAAAATAAGGAATGCAATCTTTGCAAACCATGGCTATAATGTTCATGTATTGATTCAGTGAATCAAACCATTTTGCTTCAATTGTGTTCTTGTATACTTATATGAGAATATAGCAATTGAATCGGTTCTTCAACTAGTTTCATTTGAGTCATTTGAACTAGTTATGGTTAAGATGAATAAGGTTGATATGAGAGTGATCATATGGCTAACCCTGCTAACTATTTTTCAACCAACATGGTGTGACACGTTTAGGTACGGTTACATAAACCTAAATGCGGGTACATTTCATTTGTGTGTAACAAGCTAAGTTGATCTAACGGTTGAAAGATATTAGCTTGGTTGAATCAGTTTTTTCATCTAACGGTGAATATTGAATGCTTTGTTACCAAGGTAACTTGGATTGCAAACCCTGATTTGAAAACTATATAAAGGAGAATCGAGCAACGGGAAAAATAACCCACACCTCCCGTGTGTTACTAGTTGCATAACTAGAGTCGATTCTCCTTTAACCTTAGGGTTTCTAATCGAGACCCTGTAGGTTAACGACTTCAAAGACTTCATTGGGATTATGTAGCCGCACCCAACTATTTTCTTTGAGTTTGTGTTCGAGCATTGCCCGATTTCATCGTATTGAGGCCAATTGAAATAATTGACTCGAGATTAATTCTCGATAGGCAAGATAAAAGTAATCACAAACATCTTCGCTCTCATCGTTTGTGATTCCACAATATCTAGTTTGGCCATCTCGTTTATGGGTAAAATCGAATTTCGACCGATTTCCTGTGAATCAGGCAGGTGAGTGAGAAACCGGTTCAAACCCTAAACAAATGTGCACGTGAGCACTTTATAGATTCGAGAGATCAATATGTACAAGTCCGGCTAAACCAAGAAATGGCCGTTCCAGACTTGCCTTTGGTCACAAAGTGGAGGAGAAGGGTTGATTTGGGGAGGAGGCAAGAAAGGTGTTGAGACCAGAATAATTCTGGGAGAGTAGTATCTCGACATATCGTAAAGTAAAAGCTTGAGAAGCTTGCAAGAGGTGAAAGTTTTGGGAGATGTTTATGGGTAAAAATCGCTTCTGCTTGGATTTCGAGTAAATTCGGTAGGTGAGTGAGAAACTGGTTCAAACTCAAACAAATGTGCCGCACGTGAGCACTTTATAGATTCGAGAGATCAATCCGTACAAGTCCGCCTAAACCAAGAAATGGCTAGTTCCAGACTTGCCTTCGGTCACAAAGTGGAAGAGAAGGGTTGATGGGGAGGGAAGCCAAGAAAGGTGTTGAGACGAGCATACTGGGAGAGTAGTATCTCGACTTGTATCGTAAAGTGAAAGCTTGGGAAGCTTGCAAGAGATGAAAGCTTTTTGAGAGCTTGCAAAGTTGCCTTTTCCGAGAGTGTAGTATTTTTCTCCGACCGAGACTTGTTGTCGGGTGGAAATAGGTAAGACCTATTTATAAGTCGAGTTTAAAACGACTACTGGTCTCATGAAGGAAGAGAGTAAAGGATGAAATAATGAGAGGAGGTGGTAACCGCATGGTGTTAATGGGTGAAAACGTTTCCACCATTATTTCTCATTTATTTGACCGCTTTATTCCTTTTCACTTTTCTTAATGTGAGCGAAGTGTACGCCGCGAAGTCAGGACCGCCAAAACCAAAACCCTGGAAATCATCTGATTTGTGTTGATGTCTCGAGTGTTGGTTGCATCTTGATTGCAAGTGGTGCCGCTAGGGGCGCATGTGGCATGTGCCAATGACGTGGCGTGTGGAATGCCTTGGTGGTAGGTTGCATGGTTTGCAAGTTAGCTACCAGCCGTATTGTGTTTGGCATGGGCAATGGCATGTGCTAATGCCTTGCGGTAGGTTGCACGGCTTGGTGTTAGGCTATAGCGTGTGTGTTTGGTATGTGCGAATGCCTTGGTGGTAGGTCGTACGTTGAGTGTGGGGTGGCAATGAAAAGCTACCAGTGGCGTGTGTGGCATGTGCGGAATGCCTTGGGTAGTAGGTTGCATGGTTTGTAAGTTAGGCTACCAAATGCGTGTGTGTTTGGCATGTGCGGAATGCCTTGGTGGTAGGTTGCAAGGTTTGCAAGTTAGGCTACCGGCGTGTGTGTTTGGCATGTGGGGCCATTAGGGTAGTGGCCTTGGTAGGAAAAAGCTACCAAATGAGCATGTTGGCATGTGCCAATGGCATGCGTGGGTCGCCCAGGTCGCGGCCTTGCCGCAATGGAAAGGCTGGAAATATGGCTTGACATGTTGGCATGTGCCAATGGCATGCGTGGCGACTTGGCCTAGGTTGCATGGTTTGTAAGCCTCCAGGGCCTATATTTGCACAGCCAATGGCATAGCTGACTTGGAAATATGGCTTGTGGTACGTGTTGCATGTGCCAATGGCACATACGGCCATGTTGACCTAGTTGCACGTTTTGCAAGCCTAGGGCGCTATATTTGTCATGCGCCAATGGCATAATGGCTTGGAAATATGGCTCGTGGTGCATGGCGTTGGCATGTGCCAATGGCACGTGAAGGCCATGTTGACCTAGTTGCACGTTTTGCAACCTTGGGCGCTAGGTATTTGGCATGGCGCCAATGGCATACGTTTGCAAGCCTTGGAAATATGGCTCGTGGGTAGTGCGTTGGCATGTGCCAATGGCACGTGCGCCATGTTGACCTAGTTGCACGTTTTGCAAGCCTAGGCGCTATATTTGCACGCGCCAAATGGCATATGGCTTGAAATATGGCTTGTGGTACGCGCATGTGCCAATGGGCACGACGGCCATGTTGACCTAGTTGCACGTTTTGCAAGCCTAGGCGCTATTTGCATGCCAATGGCATAGCGGCTTGAAATATGGCTTGTGGTACGTTGGCAGATAAAGCAATGGCACGCATTTCAGGCCATGTTGACCTAGTTGCAACGCAATGGCATAGCTGGTCAGCAGGTCAGCTATATTTGGCATGCGCCAATGGTATAGCAAGCCTAGGGCGTTTGGCATGGTTACGCAATGAGTGCGATATGATATGTAGTTTGGTTTTAAGCTGCCATGGTGCGTAGTGTGCGCTTGGTTTTGCGTATCATGCGGTGGCGCGCAGGGTGCGGCTTGGTTTGGCATTGTTGCCATGGCGCCGATGTGTGCTTGGCTTAGTTTTAGCATTGTTGCCATGGTGTGATGTGCAACTTGGTTTGGCATTGTTGCCATGAGTGCGGTGCGCAGCAGCGCTTGGTTTGGCATTGTTGCCATGGTGCCAGCAGCGCTTGGTTTGGCATTATTGCCATGGTGCGTATGAAGCGACTTGGTTTGGCATTATTTTCGGTGCGCAGGTGTGCGTTTGGTTTGGCATTGTTGCCATGGGCGTGAGTGTGCGACTTGGTTTGGCATTGTTGCCGTGCTGCAGCAGCGGCTTAGTTTTTGGCATTGTTGCCATGGAGCGCGGTGTGCGGCTTGGTTTTGGAATTAGGTTACAGGTTTTAAAACTCCTAACTGCATTTTGAAAAAATACCCTATTAATTATTTACACCAGGTTAAATGCTCTTAGTTGTGTGTTGCGGGTAACACTAGGTCATGGGTTTTACGATTTTACCCCTTGTTTAAAACCACCATCAACATTAAGTCCTCTTGCTTAGCTCCGAACAGGGGCTTTGTTGCGAGGTAAGCATAAGATGGTGATTTAGATTATCAACAAGAAAAACCGTAAAGAGAATTGAGGGCTTGTCGACCTTTTATAAATAAGATTTGGAATCCTTGCCTCCGGGAGTTTTGCACAACTGGGAGGCCGGCACAATTGGTGGGGCAGTCTGGGCGACGTTGGGAAGTTGGCGTGAGTTAGGGAAACCGAGCGTGCTAGGCCGGGTGAGACCGGCGCAATGTGGAAGCCGTGCGTGCTTGCGGAGTGTGACTTGGGAAATTTCGTGTCAGCCGGTGGGGCCTCGCGCAATGTGGAAGCTCGTGCGTGCTTGCGGCGTGACTGGGAAATTGCGTGGCAGGCCGGTGGGCAAGTAAGGTGTGGAAGTCGTATGCGTGCTTGCCGGCGTGACCGATGTAAACAAGGAGGAGTTTCTTCGATAGCAAAGTTTCCTTATCTTGCTTTCCTTCACGTGCGGCTTCAATTAGGGCATTATTCATGCTAAAATCCAGCGTTATGTCCCTCATTGCTTCCTTTCCCTTTTTTAAGATTCGAATTTATACCAAAATAATTGCATCAGATTACCCTCGTTTGAGAAAAGGGTTCTTCTTGTCGAGTTTCTTTCTTTGTCATGTCGCACAGAGATGAATCATCTCCCTAACCACCAAGTTCTCCAAGTGAATGCGCCGAGGTCTAACTTGCAAAAGCACCCCAACCAGTGGTTATTCGGGCTAAGAAGATCATACCCCAGATGTTTCGTATTTTTGACTCGAAGCCTCGCGTTATCCTCTTTTACATGTGCATAGATATGGTAGAACCGGGTCATCATTTTTATCTTTGCAGTGTGTGATGGGACCCTCAGGGATGGTCTGAGCCTTTAACTCTTCTGAGAAGGATTTGAGATTGGTGAAGATGGTCTTCTTTTCTTTGAGGAGGCATTGGTTGGGACTGAATCTCCGTTCCACGAAGCTAGTGAAATCATTAAGGACCTCCCTTCCATCTATCCCCACGAAGAAGGTGCATATTCGAGACTTTCTTGGGCTCGGTGAGCGGAGGAGTGCGCCATGACTCTGACCCCGATGTGGATGAATCAAAACTTTCTCCGAAGTGTCGGCTGAGAAAACTTTCAAGGATCATATGATGGCAGCGAAATAGCCTTTGAAGTTGATGCCAAGGGTGTTGCTTGATACCGAGGGGTTATGTGGCGTAGGCCGGAATAGTCGCTTGGGAGGACACTGCTTTTGCCATCGCTTGTGGCGCCTTTGGATGGGATGTTGAGGGTTGTTCTTGCTAAAACCGTTGAATGGAACCTTTGTTGTCCAAGGATTGCTTCTGGGGAAGTGTTTGAAGATAGCTTTGCCCGAGGGGACTTGTGCTCCATCCTTCGAGGGCTAGTTCCTCCTTTTGTTATTTCAGTACAGCTAGTTCCTTGATGCCTTTTTTCTTTTTTTTTTTGGTAAACTCATTCTCTTCATGCAAACATTTTGTTTATATATATTTTGGAAGAGATGGCTCTGCAAAGATGGTTTTTGGTTTATCGATGTATTTCTCGATATCCGGAGAATTTGCTTGGAAAGAGATGTATATTTTTTTTTTTTTTGACGGAAGGGAATCCCGGGAGAAATACAAATGGTGTATTCATCTTGGGGAAGTACAACTACTAAGAGGAATTGTTAAAGGGAATGCTCGAAAAGAAAAGGAGTAAATGGGAACCACAGCCCTTTTTTTTTTTATGGATTGGATTCCTTGGAACCATCGCAGTGAATTATCACGCCAGGTGTGATTTGCATTGATGAGCTTGCAATATCCTCCCAAAAGGGTATCCGCAACCGTGATACGGCTCGCCTTCTCCTTCACCGGGCAAATCCATTTTTTACCGCCATCTTCCCAACTTGAAACGTGCTTCCTTTGACCACTACATCTCCAATTGAAAACGGGTTGATCGCCGTGACCGCTTGAGTCTTGGCTTCGTTGGCTTCAATAGAAGTTTCCAAGCTTCTTGCAAAGTGTTCAAATGGTCCAAACTCCCATTCGCATTTCTTCACAGTTCGTGCAAGAAACGCGCCTCAGTCCCCATGACTAAAGGGGGAAGGAAAGACCTGTTGCGTAAAAGGTTGCTTGGTCAGACTTATTTGCATTTGAAAAACCATGAGCTACGCTACCCGGTCTTAGGATGTCCGGTTTCTTCTCAGTTTGTTGATGCGATAAAGTGGGATGATTTGTCGAATCCTTCGGGCGTGGGACGTTGATGAGGGCGCACATCCAATTTCGCTTTGTTGTCGAGCACCCATAAACGCCCCAATATCGCAGATCTAGTTCTTTTGACAATATGGAATTTTCTATGTATTTATAGCGCTCTCCCATCTCGATTCCTAAGTTGATAGCCATGCGCTGTTCAAAGCTTCTCCCAAGTCCTTAATCACGGACGGGAATAGGTAGCGTCTTGTTTTGTAAACCCGCCGCTTCGGTGTCTTGAAAGTAATAATGTTGTGGTAGAGGCCGGGTCGATGAGCGTGTCGCCAAATTCCGCCATACCTCTTAAACGGACGTGATCGCAGTCCCCAGCATCCGCTCACTTGTTTGGAAGCTTGGGCCCTCGGCGTGGATTCCGAGAGAGAGAAAAGCCGTTTATCGGATCAACTTGATTGAGAGGTCATTTTCTTGGCCGAACATGGAAAGATAGAATTTCGCATACATGTCGATCATGGATTGTACGGTCTCGCGTACGCGAGTCCCCGTGAGGAACCGTAGCTTATTGTAGCGGGTCTCATGCACTCTTTCGCCTCCTAGTTGGAGTTCTCCGCCTATCCTTTCTTTGAAAATATGCTTGATGCATTGCAATCGCTAGTCGGGTGGGTGGTGAAACGAACTCGTGGTAATGGCACGTGTTGGGGTTGCCCGCCATCTCGATTGCCAGGCTGCCTCGAGCGGTGGCAACTGATGACATCATCTTGAACCCGTGCTTAGAGGAGGTCAATCACCTCCTCGATGGGGAATGGGAAATCAAGGGTATTTCCTTCGGTCTCACGATGTCTGACGTGAGTTTTAGTGACGCATCTTCCCGCGAGGTTCCCACAGGCGTGACCACGTTTCGGCCGGGGTGGCTCGTAGTTGCGGCTTTCTTTTCCCCTTTCGTTTACTATGTTCACGGAGGATGAGCCGGCATTAAATTGTTTGTTGATGAGGCGTTTACTCCCGCGGTTTAGCCGCGTCTTGATTCGAGCTTTAGTTCTTTCTAGTAATGCCGGGTGTCGTTGTTGCGATCGTCGTGACTTCATGGAGTTCGAGAACGTTTGGAAACGCAAGTTTCTAAAGCAGGGCTTGAGATTGGAACCATACCATTGATGCATGCGTTCACTAATTGTTGCTCGGTCACGTTTGGGTCGTGGATAATGAGTGTTTTTGAACCCGAACCTTTGATCAAATCATTCGGATGTTCATATCCCACCGGTACATTCTTCCGAGGTCCGAAAAGGTAACTTGTTGCATACACGAAGAAGTATTTTTGTAAAACGCAGTGACCATGCTACTCCAGGTTGGGAATGCCGCTCGGTGGGATGTTGTTGTACCATGTATACGCCTTCCACTAAGTGATTTTGAGAATTCTTAAACGAAGAACGTGATTATATTCATGTTCACCAGTGGATTCCGGAAACGAGAAACATGCTCACGTGCATTCCCGGTACCATCATATTGCAAATTGAGGAGAAGAGTACCCCTTGGGAGAGGGATTCTCCGTATTTAGGATGGGTAAGGGGTTGGGTGATGATGCACGTCCAACTCATCATTCTTGATTCAATGCAGAGGAGTTGTTCCAAATCTTCTCTCGTGACAAAGTGGGTGGCTGATTTCTTTCCAATGGGATTCTAGTTCGAGTTTCCTCATCCATGGAGGCGTGCTCCGCCCAGGTGCTGGCGGCGGGTTGTTGGAGACGTTCAATGGTTTCCGAGGCGCGACTCACGTGGTAGTCGTTCTGTCGTGGTCTTGAGAAAGATGAGTACCCCTTCGTGCTGAAACCATATCCTGTCTGGGCCTGGGTGAGCATCTCTTGTCGTTCCATCGATCGCCGATAGCGACGCAAGGGTGACTTCCTCTTGTCCTCCGGTTTCTGGTCCCGATTAGTAGGGTAGTTGGGATCTTGGTCGTGGGACGGATGGGCGCCATGCTATCGAAGCATTTGGGGTCGTGGCAGGGCTCTAGCCACAGGACGGTGGGCGCGACACTAAAAGATATTTTCGTTTGATTAGAGGGTCTTTGAGAGACGCTAGAGGAGGCAGCGGCTCAGCCCTCGTGATTGGCGGTGTTTACACTTGAGGGAGTGACCGATGTTCTTTGTTGTCATCCGGTGACGTAACAACGTTATTGGGAGAGATGCCAACACGGGTGCATTCTCAGGTCGGGTGTTCTCGGCGTGCCCGACTCCTGAAGTTCCACCATGTTGGGATTTGACGTCGGAAACGAAATCGAGTCGGAGTTGGTATTGTGAACCGGCAATCAATCCTCCCGTCGGGTCGTGCTTGATTGTTTATGGGTAAAATCGTTTCTGCCGATTTCGGTAAATTACAGTGAGTGAGAAACTGTTCAAACCCTAAACAAATGTGCCGACGTGAGCACTTTATAGATTCGAGATCAATCCGTACAAGTCCGGCTAAACCAAGAAATGGCCGATTCCGGTTTGCTTCTGGCCACAAAGTGGTGGAGAAGGGTTGATTTGGGGAGGAAGCCAAGAAAGGTGTTGAGACCCGAACACTGGGAGAGTAGTATTTCGATTTGTATCGAAAGTAAAAGCTTGAGAAGCTTGCAAGAGGTGAAATCTTTGGGAGATGTTTATGGGTAAAATGGGTCATTGATTTTGTAAATTCGGTAGGTGGTGAGAACACAGTTGAACCCTAAACAAATGTACGCACGTGAGCACTTTATAGGTCGAGATCAATTGCACAAGTCCGGCCTTAACCAAGAAATGGCCGCCTGGACTTGCTTCTCGTCACAAAGTGGAAGAGAAGGGTTGATTTGGGAGGGAAGCCAAGAAAGGTGTTGAGACGAGAATACCTGGGAGAGTAGTATCTCGACTTGTATCGAAAAATGAAAGCTTGGGAAGCTTGCAAGAGATGAAAGCTTTTTGGAGAGCTTACAAAGGTGCCTTTTAGAGAGTGTAGTATTTTCTCTTGTAGAGACTTGTTGTACGGTGGTTAAGACTTTGTTTATACAAGTCGAGTTTGAAACGTGACCAGTCTCATGAAGGAAGAGAGTTAAGGGTGAAATAAAGAGAGGTGGTAATAGATGGTGTTAATGGGTGAAAACGTTTTCACCATTATTTCCTCATTTATTTGGCCGCTTTATTCCTTTTCTATAAAAGCTTTCTTAATGTGAGGTAATTATGCCGCAAAGTCAGGATGTAAACAAAACTCCGGAAAGCATCCCCTCACTTTGTGTTGATGTCTCTAGGTGGGTTGCATCTTGAGTGCAAGTGGTGTTCTTTAGGCGCATGTGGCATGTGCCAAATGACGTGTGTGGAATGCCTTGGTGGTAGGTTGCACGGTTTTCAAGTTAGGCTACGGCGTGTGTGTTGGCATGTGCAGTGGCATGTGCGAATGCCTGCCTTGGTGGTAAGTTGCACGGTTTGCAAGTTAGGCCTGACGTGTGTGTTGGCATGTGCCCAATGGCATGTCTTAGCAGAATACCTTGGTGAGTAGAGTGGAAATCGTTGAGTGTAAGTGGCAATGCGGTACGCTAGTGGCGTGTGTGGCATGTGCCAATGGCATTTGCGGAATGCCTTGGTGGTAGGTTGCATGGTTTGCAAGTTAGGATACCACGTGTGTGTTTGGCATGTGCCAATGGCATGTGCGGAATGCCTTGGTGGTAGGTTGCAAGGTTTGCGGGTTAGGCTACCAATGGTGTGTTTGGCATGTGCCAATGGCATGTGTGGCCATTAGGGCCGTGGCCTACCAGTGAGCGTGTTGGCATGTGCCAATGGCATGCGTGGCCGTTAGGGCCGTGTCCTTGGTAGGAAAAGCTACCAGACGAGCATGTTGGCATGTGCCAATGGCATGCGTGGCCGACTTGGCCTAGGTTGCATGGTTTGTAAGCCTAGGGCGCTTATATTTGGCATGCGCCAATGGCATAGCGGCTTGGAAATATGGCTTGTGGTACGTGTTGGCATGTGCCAATGGCACGTACGGCCATGTTGACCTAGTTGCACGTGTTGCAAGCCTAGGGCGCTATATTTGTCATGCGCCAATGGCATAGCGGCTTGGAAATATGGCTCGTGGTACGCGTTGGCATGTGCCAATGGCACGTACGGCCATGTTGACCTAGTTGCACGTTTTGCAAGCCTAGGGCGCTATATTTGGCATGCGCCAATGGCATAGCGGCTTGGAAATATGGCTCGTGGTACGCGTTGGCATGTGCCAATGGCACGTCACGGCCATGTTGACCTAGTTGCACGTTTTGTGAGCCTAGGGCGCTATATTTGGCATGCGCCA